>JAAAKQ030037398.1:0-36205 GCA_010016005.3 Zanna intricata
TACCATTAGATTATTTTGTAATAAGAACACGTGCTAAAATTCTTACTGCCTAAAATGGAAGAAACATATTTTTGTGATATTTTTTTATTTGCCGACAGTGCAATCTATTACAGTCTTGTTTTTTTAAATGTATCCAAAGTGACTCAGTATGTAAGTCAATGAGACAACTGAAGACAGTCACAAAACTGAAAAAAATGTTCAATTCAATAACTGAAAATAATATCAGTTCAAGGACTGAAAATAATCTTCAGTCACAAGATGAACTGAAAATAATTTTGAACTAAGGGTTTTTATTATACAATTTGGTTTAGTTTAAAATTTAAAGTTCAATTTTGAACTTAGAATTTTTAATCTTGCATCATCAATAGTTGGTACATCATAAGTTTATGGTGTTTTTATATTTAAATAAGTTTACATTGAAAATATTGTACAACATTTTGTTTCAGGCTGGACGAAATGAAATTACTGATAAAGGAAACAAATATATGAGAGGTTTGTTAGGAGCAAAATTACCAACAGATTTGCATATTCAATTGAGAAGAAATGATATTGAGATTCAAAATAACATTCCAGAATCTTTTGATGCTCGTACACAATGGCCAGAATGTGTATCTATTGCATCTATTAAAAATCAAGGAGCCTGTCAATCATGCTGGGTAAAAATATAAAATTTTTATCAGTTACACATTATTGAATAGGTTCTTTTTTGTTGGCCTTCCAATGTTAGTGTGAATTAATAAGGATATTTTTTTCATTTCTTTTGAAATCTATAAGAAATTAAAAAAGAGTGCAGTATTAACAAATTTTAAATAATAATAAAATCATAATTAGGATTACACAAGAAAACGATTACTTTTAATAAACAAACATATTAATACACTGTGAATGGATCATTTACATTCTTAATAAAGTATATATATCATATATTGAAATTAAATAATAGCTTACATTTTATTCACCAGTTTGTGAACAGTATGTAAACATTAGTTAAGGAGCCCACTGGCTTGGTCTAGTGGATAACATGACATCGCAAATCAGCTGATTTTGAAGTCGAGAGTTCTAAGGTTCAAATCCTAATAAAGGCAGTTACTTTTATATGCATTTGAATACTAGATGTGAATACTGGTGTTCTTTGGTGGTTGGGTTTCAATTAACCACACTTCTCAGGAGTGGTCGACCTGAGATTGTAAAAGACTACACTTCATTCACATTTATACATATGATCCTCATTCATCCTCTGAAGTAATACCTTACAGTAGTTCCGGAGGCTAAACAGAAAAACGAAAGGAAAGATATTGTTAAGGATACTTTATAGAATAAAATAGTTTGTATTTCAATAAAATATTTTAATAATTACAATTTCTGAATAAAATTTTTCTTAGAAAAAAATGAGGTGCATTCCTGGACTATTTTTTGTCAAAAAAATATCCTTATAAACATAAATTTTATCAAAACTTGGATTTAGGTAATCATTTGAATTATTTGCATTAATAAAAATTGTAGCTGAATTTTTTGCCACTAAATTACAGTTTTATCAACAAAATATTGAGTATAGATAATGCAAGATTTCTGATAAGTGCCTCAGATTAACTTATCAAACTAATTTATTTATTTATTTTATGCAGGCTGTAGCTGCAGCAGCCACTATTTCTGATCGAATCTGCATAAAATCTGACTTTAAATTCAGAGGTAACATATCAGCTGAGAACCTATTAGCGTGTTGTTCTGACTGTACAGACCCAGGTGAAAGAGGTTGTGATGGAGGATATCCACATAAAGCATGGGAATATTTCAGAAAGACTGGCCTAGTAACTGGTGGAGATTACAATTCTGGAGAGGTAATTTTATGATTTTTTTTTCTTTTTTCTTAATAAGTATCAATCTTAATTTTAATAATCTTAATAATTTTTTTCTTAATAGTATCATTTAGTCATGATAATCTGAATCATCCACATTAACTCACACGTGGAGAAATGCAATGGCAGATCATGATTCATAAGAAGTTGTTCATAGGAGTATCAAGGAAATACTTCCTGCATACTAATAAAAAGTACCAACAAATTTTAAGTTTAGAAAGAGAACTACTATGTGTATACTCTAGTTTTTACCTGTTTAATGAATAAATTAGGTACTGCTTTTATTTAATATACTTTACTGTAGATAACTAGTATAGATTAAAATTAAATTATCCTTCATATAAACAAAATTAAACTCTTCACTTCCTACTAAACTATCTTCTCAGAGTCATTGTGACAGAAATTCTTCATCAGTGTTATTAAGCATACTTGTTTCTGAAATGATGTGATGTTAAACAAAAAAATTGTTTTAAAGAGATCAGATTTGGTACACAGACTTAGTGTATATTAATTTAAAACCCTGTGCTATAGTTGAACTTAAAAAAAATAAAAATTACCATAAGATTAAGTATTTTTTATGAAAAAGACAAAGATGATGTAATATTTAATTCTGGGATTTTATTTTTAGTAATGGCTTACTATTTTAACAGTCGTGTTCAAGACAAATGATGTGCACAATTAAGTGATTTCACCTTAGATATCATTCATGCTTAAAAAGTGGAAGTATTAACACTGAAAGTTTTGTAAAATAACATCAAATCATGTTTATTAATTATTATTTTTTGTTCCAGTTTCTAACCACTTTCTTTTTCAATATTTTAGTATGATTCAATTCAGTTTTATTTTTAACTTTCTCTGCATGTTTTTTGTATTTCTCTATTGAACTTTAGTTATTTTAATTATTTGTCATAAGAATTATGCAAGATCTTGATTATACTAAACTTGGAGAGTTATGCATTGAGAAAGTATGTTTGTATTCCTGGAACACAGAGTACTTTTTTACGATTAATGTAAGTAACAGATAAGGTTATAAAGAAGGTAAAATGGCGATAGAAACCAAAACATTTTGTAAAACTCAACATCAAATCATATTTATTTATTTTATGTATACATTAAATTTTTATTTTTATTTTTTACCTTCTACTTTTTAAATATTGTAGAATTTTTATTTAATTCAATTTTTTACTTTTAATTAATGCCTTCTTTCTTATGCATTGTGCTTCAGTCATTTTAATTGTTGCTCATTGTCCTAAAAGTTTTATCTCAATTACAACCTTTTGGAGAACTTATTTATATAGTTGGTATGTTTAAATTCTGTGTTCAACATGTAATAAACATGACATAATTTTTTTGATTTAACATCAAAATATTTCATGGATATTATCATTAAATTTTTTTTTTTTTAAGTTAAGCAAGAAACTACACGTACACCAACATGCAACTTAATTCGAACACAGATGTTATTTAATATAAAGTAACTTTCTATAGAAAAAAAACATACTGTACATTTTGTGAATATCTAATGTTTAATAAATATGTCCTTCTTTATTCTTAATCAGTTAATGTACATAAGTTAATATAGATTCAATAAGGGCAGTACACTTCTTTTTTTTATTTCTTACTCGTGAAATCATTCCAATGTTATTGCTTTAATGAGGACAATTTTTGTAGTGTGAATAATTTTGTCAGTTATTAATTATTTCCCAAAAATGTTCAATTAGATTTAAGTTTGGGAAGTTGCTTGGCCATAGGAGCACTTTAATGTTTTATTCTTCAAATAGATTTTTCTACTTTTTTGTTAGTATGACATGACATCAAATCTTGAAACATTTTGTTGCTTGTGGGAAATTGTATTGAAGTTGTGTCATAACCCTTTCCTTTAGAATCTTGATATATCCATTGCTTTTCAACATACCTAGAAGTAAGCTAGAAGTAATGATCAACGGCCTTCAAATGTGAAATAACCCCAAAACATTTTTTCCTGGGGATATTTAACTGATTGTTGGATATGAGCTGGTGATAGAATTTCATCTGATGCTTTTCTAAAGTATTAGCAATGTAACACATTGCTGCGGTTAAAATCTGCTTTTTAGCTGGTCAACAAGCTATCTGTCCAGCTGCAAGAAGTTGATGTTTAACAGCTTTCACATGTATATCTGTTCTAAAGGTGCTAATTCTCGATTTAAGCCCAGAGCAAATAATTTTGGACAAAGTAACTTTTTCTCACTGATTATCGATCCTATGTTAGAGTATTCTTTCTTTTACAGGGATATTTGCTATTTATTTGAGGTAAAAAGAAGCTGTTTCTTTAATTTTTATAAAGTAGCAGCTAGCCCAACATCACGCGAAGAAGCTATCAATTTGTTGTCATACTGGTATGCTCAGAAAAAGAAACAATTTTTTATCACTTTCTTGTAGTTGTGTCAATTTTATATATTCAAAACACCCAGAACTAAAAACACAAAAATATTGATTTTGTAATACAAAATGAAATAAATTTTCACAAAACACTATTTATAACATGAAAATTGCTAAATAACCAAAGAACAATAACCTCATTTTACACAAAAAGAATGAGTGTGGTCAAGTGGAGTGGCCACAATAAACAAATAAACAAATGAATTTCCTGCTTTTGGATTAATTTACACATTAATGTAAAAGATTATGATGAAAGTAAAATGCCTGATGGTAGAAACCATTCCTTCAGTTCAAAAAACCAAATTTTTTTAAATTCTTCAAATGGATATCAAATCAAATTACATGAAAAAGATTACAAAAAAAAAATGTGTATGAATTGCATATTAACAGTAATACTATTCTCTAACAATATTAAGTTATAAAAATAATTATCATAGTTATTATTAATTAGAAAGAATCACCTACATTATATAAAAAAAAAATGTTTAATTAATTTAAATACCATATAATAAATCACTGCAACAATATTAAATGTGGTAATCAATAGCTTATTTAATCTTAAACGGAATTGCTGGAAGAAATTCCAGCAATTCAGAGAATATACTGGAATCGATACCAAAAATGAAGCAAGAAAATGTCCAATATAATAAATTAGATTATTTATTGTTGATTGGCCTAACAAAGCATGATGCCTTTGTTTTAATTTAAAATTTCTTGCTTTTCAAAAACATATCTTTGTTATTTCAATGCTCTTTTGGAAAGAAATATACTGCAAATTTAGAAGTATGTTTGCTAATGGAATTGAGCGAACCAATCATTCTCTTATGATGACGCTTTCTACACTTTTGTTATACTGTTTTACAGAATTAGTGTTTTCAGCCCAGAAAATGTACTATTATGATTCATGTCAGTCTACAAGCTGTGAACCCAAAACTAAAAGCATTTCATTATTATGTCTACAATGTCACTAACAGACTTTCAATAAATTACAGGGATGTCAACCATATGAATTTAAACCATTAAATAAATTGAGGGAAAACACAGAAAATTTTTACACACCACCATGCAGAAAAAGGTGCACCAACAAGAAGTATGGTATTTCTTTTGGAAGAGATAAACACTATGGTGAATATATATATTTCTTTTGTAATTTTTATTACACTTAATAAATTTGTTTTACAAAATATCCTTTAACAATTGTAAATTTTTTTTAAATTAAATTTTTTTGTAAATTTTTTTTAATTGTAAATTATTTTCTAGAAATAACTCGTATGATTGTAGGATTCTGAATTAATTATCAAGGAATAAAAGAGTAAACATAGTTAAAATTTAAGTTTTGCATTGTTAAATTTTGAACAGTATCATAATGATTCAAATACAATAAAACTTTTGGTCAATTACCAATTTTCTATTAAGCTCAATGAAATAAATGCTAACACATTTTTATATGATAAGTCATAAACAAATACAAATATTTAAAAAGTGAAAATTCAATACTTGTATTAAGAGTTGATAAATAGTTTTTTTAGAAAATTGCATTATAGTGGATAAAAATATTAAAGCAAAATAGGATAAATGTAAAATGAATCCATTTTAATCACCAATTGAGATTTTAAGCATACTTACCCATATTTATTATCTTTTAAACATGTTTTTCTTCTGAAATTTCCATATTCATACACTTCTGGTGAAGTATGAACATCTTTGTGAAAGTGCTCAACACAGAAAAACAAACTTAAAAAAAAGCAGTAAATAAAGAAAAATTTATTTTAATATTTAATATATAAGAAAAAAAAAAATTAAAACTTGCTTTTAACAAGCAGGTAAATTCACTCAAAGAATGATTTTTGTCTGCTATTTTGTTTTTAAAATAACTGTAATGAAAATATTAATTTGCGTGTAATAAGATTAAATTTTATGTTATCTTAAAATTGATTTATCAATGATATGCATTTCCTTCTGGCGAATTGATTATTTATTTCTATCTACTACCTTCCTACATGAAAAGTTTTATTCATATTTACAAAATTCTTTTTTCTTCTTTTACCAGGACAAACATCATATATTCTTCCCAAAGAAGAAGCTGCTATTCAATCAGATATTTTGAAAAATGGTCCTGTTGAAGCTGGTTTTGTAGTTTATTCAGATTTCCGCTACTATTATTCAGGTAAAGATTTTATTTATAAAATACAAAAAAAAGTTAATCACACACACACACACACACACACACACACACCCATGCACACAACATGTGCGTGTGCTCGCACATATATATATATATATATATATATATATATACACAAACACACACAAGCACACATCTTTTAGCAAACAATTAACAAACTATCACAAGAAAGCATATTACGCAAAATATACATATTAATAATGTTACACATTTCATAAAAATATTTGAAAACACAAGTGTTGTAAAAAAAAAAATGTGTAGCTTATGTTCCATTTTATGTACTTAAATGCAGTATATTGATATGTATATTATACATATGTAAAATATGTATATTTAATAAATTATACTACATGCATGAAATGCCCTACATTATTTTATGAAGTGGTCATCACATCTTAATTATTTGTAGCATTATTACAAATTTATTAAATCCTTTAATGAAAAACATCCTTTTGGAAAAAATAATCAACTAACACTTATTTGACTTGAAAGTGATGACAATCAAACTTAGAACAAAGCAGCTATTTATAAATACAGATATTAGAGACTAAATCATCCATCCATTTTTTACTCACACATATTTTTGTAACAACTTGAAAACAATATAAATGCCTGAACAATCAAATAATTTCAGAACTTTCAAGCAGAGGCCATTAAGAGTAGGACAACGTTTATCACCTCACATTATATATCATCTGTTAGTTTACAAGGAAGCCGGTTTCACATAAACATATACTTTAGGTATAAAGGATATGTAAAGTATTTACACTTAAGAATTTAGTATATATATATATATATATATCTAACAAATGCAATAGTTAACAATAAGAATATCAATATTTTTGAATACACTGATTTTGTGATTATTATTGCAGGTATATATACACAAACTTCAACAGAACAAGAAGGAGGACATGCTGTTAGAGTAATAGGTTGGGGGATAGAGAATGGTATAAAATACTGGACTGTTGCTAATTCATGGGGCAGGAACTGGGGAGAAAATGGCACTTTTAGAATTCGACGAGGTACTAATGAGTGTGGATTTGAAGAATACGTTACAGCAGGTTTAATTAAAAAGTAAAAATTTATTCATTATATTAGGAATGAAATTGTAATATATTATAAAAATGAATAAATATTTGTAATTAAGTGAATATTCTTTTCTTAAATCTCCCATTCTGAACTATACAAGATCTGATGTTGGTGTTTGGGTTTCAATTAACCACACATCTCAGGAATAGTCAACCTAAGAGTGTACAAGACTACACTTCATTCACATCATCCTCTGAAGTTATACCTTACAGTGGTTCTGGAGGCTAAACAGAAAAAAGATATAAGATAACAGAAAGTTGAGGATTTATTTTGTTTGAGTGGAAACTAAATTAAGTAACTGCTAGAAAAGTAATGGACTAAAGACAAGCCACTGCTAGGTAAGAGAATTTAGAGATAGTGGGTTTGCCCACTATCTCTAAATTCAATATGAAGAATGTTTTAGAAAAGATGTATTGAGAATATATAAAATCCCCGATTAATATGGGAACCTCATTAAATGATATACAAATTAAAAGAGTGAATTAGGTTATTTTATTAACATTGAGAAGATAATTTTGTACAGTTGGACTGAACAGATATAATATATATCATAATTATCATAAAGAAATATTGTTTTACCCACTATTTTTAATAATTGCATTACATATAGTGGAAAAAAAATTATATTGTAATAACCATTTAACTTTGTCAGATTTGAATTATTGTCAAATAAATTTAAATGAAATTCAAGTTTTTATCAAATTAATTCAAAGCAATTAAATTATGCTTATATTTCTTGGTTTTTAAATGTAATCTATTAAAATTGCCATAATAACAACATACAGTATTAGATATTGGAACACTAATACATGAATGTCTTTACTGACAATTTTAAAAGTTATTAATTAAAGGTTAATATAAGAAATAGTTTTTTCTAGTACAGTTAAAGCAAACGTCAGTAAAATTAAAATGATTTATTTTAACAATAATAACATTGAAAATAATTCACAAAAATTGCAATAATTTATAATTATAAATTATTCCAATTTTGTAATATTATATTCAAAAGAGAAAAGTCATGGTTGAAGAAAAAGGAGAAAACATATATTTATAAAAATTCTTTTACTTCTTTTTCTACTTCTTACTTTTGGTTTAAAATCAAAATAAATATGGCTTCTTCATAATAATTCTCTATTCTGCAATAATAAAAAATAATTTTTTTAAAAATTATTATTTATCTCTGCTTTTCAGACTCTTTTCCAATTTAATTTTTTATTGCAGATTTCCTTCCATATGACTTAATTTTAGATCTTTTGATTTTTCCAATGTAATTGAAACAAATTTTATTTCTAGCAATATTTTTTTATGAAAAAAAAGTTTTCAAAAGTTAATTTTAGTTATTTTTAAAAAGGGTTTAATGTAAAATTAAATTGTTGAAAATAGATAAGATTCAAATATTTTTTTTATCAAGAGTGTTATGTAAAATTTAAGAACAAACTACATGTTTGAATCTTCTGTTCAGCATGTAACAAAATATTCAAGATATGTGGTTTTTTAAGATAAAACAGTTGTTTTTAATTATTTTTCTTTTATTAAAACTGGTATTTGTAGGATGTGAAACTCAAAACCCCTTCAAAGAAGCATACAGATTAATTGATGTCATTAATTTTGATACTCGCTCAACATGGAAGGTATGTAATATTCTCATTTTAATGAGGTTATAAGATAGTTAATATTACAATATTCCAATGTAAATGATGTTCTTACTGCATTCCTTATTGGAAGATTAAAAATTCATTTAATAAAAATATTATATTACATAGTACTTTTTTATTGTAGTACTGTAAAATAGTGTAACTGAAAAGAAAAGAACAAAAAAACATTACAAATAAAAACAAAAAAAAAAAAACTATATTTCTGATAGAATAAGAAAGATTACATAATTAGATCATTAATTAACAAAATTACATTCATATTTTATTTTAAAATTACATTAATTTTATCACTTTACTGTGCCTGGTGAAAAGAAGTAGCTGTATTGACCGACAATTAGTCTGTATTGCCTACATTTGACTAATTGTAACTGTTCTAGATTTATTTTTTTGACTGCTTCTAAAGTACTGGTAATTAATAGCGTGTCCAGTATTTAAAATGAATTTTACAGAACAATTTTATCTCAACAAATATTTCACAAAAAAAAAAAAAAAAAAAAATGGAAAAAAGAAATATTATCTAACAATTTAAAAGAAACATAACAAATTAATGGAAATAAAAAACTGTTTGTTAGAATGATACTTAAAGACAAAGTAATTTACACATGTTGGATTTGAATATCAGGCTATTTTTTTTATTTTTCATATTTTATGTGTGGTAATACCATAACCTGAAAATGTTTTTGCAAAAAATCTTGTGATTTGTGTTTCTTTATAGTTGTATAGATTGATAAAAATTTCCAATAAAAGTAATCAATATCAAAAAAACATGAGAAGCTTGAAAGTGCTCACACTAATAGTCATCATATGTAGAAAATGAAGTGTTGGTCCTTGGCCAAGGTGGTAAATTGCAGCATAATGAACAATATCCTTGAAAATAAAGTATGAGAAATAAAAATAAAGGAACCTTTTTTTTTTATTTTTACAAAAAAAATAATTTTATTTTTTAAATATAAAAATTAAAGTGGCTAAAACTCCTTTTTATAAACCTGTTTTTGAAGTTTACAGAAGTTAAATAATTCTAATGCAGTTCCCTGATTGATTGCGTTAACTTATTAGAAGTAACCATATAATTTGATTCTTTCAAAAAAAAGAAATAAAGAACTTTACAACATTGCAGTAACTAGTAGCAAATATTGTACTGGCAGTAAGGGTGCATGGACTAAAAAATTCAAACCAGTTCTAATGAATATCTCTGTAACTCAGCAGCCCTTAAATGATACATTGATTACTCTGAAAACACAAGAGATTTTTAATGAGTAATAATTGAGTTAAACATGCTTTAAGATCCTTCAATGACAAAAAATGTATATAATTATACAGTTCGTTTATAAAAAACACTGCAAAACAATATCCAAACTCTGAAACTAATACAGCTAAAAATAAAAACACAAATAAATACAATCACTTTGGTAAAGTTAGAGAGAATACAAGATTTATTATTAACATATTACATAATAAGGTTGTAGATTACATTTTCCAAGCACAAAAAAAAATTCCAAATAATAAAAATTAATAAAAAATAGAAGATTAATAATAAAAACTAATAAAAATATTCTATTCCAAGTACACAAAATAATTTCTTAAAACAAATTCACCCTTCAAGCCTTTCCACAAAAACACAAAACCAATATTCATTGTATTCCTGTGTAAAATTGGTAAAATCTCCGTGAAACAAACTTGTCCAATACATAGTCTACTTCATCAGAAAAACATAAGCACTAATATATACATTAAAAACTGACAAACTTCATAAAAAAAATAAAAAAATAACACATTTCACATAATCTAAATTCCTCGGGTCACCTATTTTTTTCATCTAGCTAAAATCTTTACACAATAAATAGAAATAAAATGCATACTCATCAGAACAAATATGATTCTACACAATCATACAATTAAAGTTTTATTTAAATTCAACATAATTATTACACTATATTCCAAGCATGCGTCAAAAAAAAAAACCTCCAGGAATAACAGCTGGAATTAGGATAGATGATATTAAATATCAAGGAATATGTCAGAAATTGAGAGACAATTCCTTCACACCAGATTTAAGCGATACACAAATGATGTGAGAGGGGTTTAATCGTACTCAAATATATAGAATAGATTTTTCTTAAAAATGTAACATTGTTAAGCAAATATCAACTATGAAAAAAAACGAAAGAAATCAGTAAATATAAATTAAAAATTAAATGCTAGAATAATCTAAATGCCTGCCAAGGAGGCTTTTCTTAGTGGTTATCTGGGTGTGTAAAATATGATGACTATAATCAAATATTGCAGAAATTTAAAGTTTGAGTTTTGATTTGTCCGTCATTAACTTTCTTGAACAGGTATTCGTAATTAAATTACTCATATTTGAATATATTATTAACACTTTATTCAAAACAGTGAATAAATTATTATCTTTATTGAATTAGTAATTTTTTTAATATGAGTATTCAAGTAATAATTACATAAACCTATGGTTAGTTCCAAGTGCCAAACTCCAGGATGGATTGGTAGAATTTTAGGTTTTCATTCAGAATATTTTAGGTATTTAGACTGACATTTTTGATAAGCTACAAGAATTTTTACATTTCCCTCTGCAGCTTATATAAAGACTTGAATATTTAAAAAAAAAGTACTTTCAAATACTACATACTACATTATAACATATATATATATACAGATAGCGGCAAAACGATCTAACGGTTTTCATCATTGCACCGGTGAGCGAGTAAGTAGTGGGGACTGTTGGGGATTGGCGCGATGGCAAGCCTACATGACGCCATTTCTGAGCGTTCGGTGTCGAGGTATTTTTTAAAAAAATGGTGAGTCTTGCGTCGTTACTTAGCGACAGTTCCGCCTGCGTTTTAATGTGGGCCGAAGAGGACGCGTTCCATCTCGCAACACTTTTTTGTTGTGTGTAAGTAACTTCAGAACTACTGGTTCAGCCTTAAAACGGAAGTCAATAGGCCGTCCAAGGTCAGCCAGGACACCAGAAAATTTTGAGCGAGTGAGGCAAGCTGTAGAAACCAGTGCACAGCGGCCGGCTCGAAAACAAGCTGCTGCCTTACAAATATCGGACCGCACGTGAGGCGAATATTGCGATATGATCTGCAATATCATCCATATAAAATGGCAGTTGTCCAACAATTAATGCCCGTAAACTATGCGCAGCGGAAAGCTTTTTCAGAGGAAATTAATTGATTTGATGAGTGATAAGAAAATTTTCTTAATGAGCGATGAGGCACATTTCCATTTCAGTGGTTATGTCAATAATCAGAACTTTTTCTACTGGTCGACTACAAATCCTGAAGAACTGCATGAACGTCCTCTGAATAGTGCAAAGGTATGGTGTAGAGTAACCAAAAGCTGTGTCATTGGACCACACTTTTTTGAGGAGGATGGTCAAGCTGTTACTGTGACTTCACAGTGCTACCTGTTAATGTTAAATAATTTCCTGTTCCCTGAACTTCGGAGAAAACTCTTAGTTCTAAACAGGGTCTGGTTTCAACAGGATGGAGCAACTGCCCATACAGCCAATGATGTGATGACCAATTTAAGAAAAAAGTTTCGTGGTTCTGTTATCTCACATAATGGAGCCATTGCTTGGCCTGTACGTTCCCCAGACCTGAGCATCTGTGACTTTTTCTTGTGGGGGTTCCTTAAAGCCAGAGTGTATCAAAACAAGCCTTGTACACTGGCAGAACTCAAAGAAGACATAAGACAGAAATTACTAATCTAAATAAAGACACGTTGGAGAATTCAAGGTGTTTGACAGTTGGGCTGCAAGACTTTGATGTAAGCGAAAAATTCGTATATTACCCGATATCCACTTCCTCACAATTTTTAACAATACTATCACGATCGCCCGGCGCCAATTATAGTGAGAATATGATTCGTAAATAACCAACACGATATCAAACTTTATCACAATAATTTATTAAACAAAACAAACAAATACACTTACAATGCTTAACTAAATCTACATGGAACAATGTATACTTTCGCGCAATACAAGCGGCAGCATAAGCTTTCGGAACTACATCACAAATGAACCAATTCCAAGTCGCTCGACCCACTTATATATACTGTTAGCTGAACGTCTAGAAAATACTAGAAAAGTCTATTTGCTTCTATTACAAATATCTTCCTTATTTATAAATACAATTAATTCTAAACAATATAAATAGTTACATTAATTACAAAACTAAACTTTATCAATGTAAATTGCCAAATAAAAATTCATTCTTTAATAAAAATAATAATTCAAACAAAGATACAACTTCATTTTTCTAGTATGATCCATAAACATCTAGCAAGTTCGAAATTCGATTACACAGAACAAAGACTGAATTATTTCAATACTATTAACATACAAATGAAATAATATTAACAAAATATTATTATTAAATATAGAAATGAAATATTATTTCACTAACAAAATACCATTATTGAATATTATTAACATAATTTCATGCTTATCATTTTAATTAGTTATATTAATCATTATAATTAGTTTATATATCATTATATAAACTATTTATATTAGTTATATTATCATTTTAATTAGTTTATTTTGTGGACTTCTATATATATGGGGAGTTATAATAATTTTTATTAAAAACCTTGTACTACAACAACTTGAAGAATGCATGGCGAAAGACAAACATCATTTGAAAGACGTTAATTTCAAATCTTAAAACTAGTTGTTCTTTTTATGGTTTTCATTAATTGACATAAACACCTTTGCTGTAATAAAAAAAAATTTTTTATCATTTAAAATTTTTCTGTTGTTTTATTTTTAAAAACCGTCAGATTTATTGTCGCTCCTTAATATAGCTAACATCTATATATGTATAACATCTGCTCTTCATAGTCATGTTCAGCAATTGACTGAATTATATCAAGGATAAAAAAAGCTACTCATTAAAAAATCTTTTTAAATTAAAAGAAAAAACCATTTATCAAACAATCCCCCCTGAAGTAAGAAAACCTTTCTATTTGTAAAATATATGAACAATTTTCATCCTTAACCCGGAAAAAATTTGACAAATGGTCTTGAAAATAATTAACTAAAAAATATCTTTACTTCCTAGATAAGTCTACTGAATTAATGGTAAAAGAATTACAGATAGAACTCAAAGAAGGGGACATTAAGCTGACAAATAGAGAACATTTTCTTTCACTGCCATATATTTATTAAATGAGTGTGATCCAGTAATTTATCCAAATAAATAATACATTTGTTCTTATGAATTGCGAATACACTAATAATAGCTAACGCTAATTCAGAGAGAACATTTTCTGCATTAAAAAGACTCGAATTGTGGCTTAGATCCACTATTCACATGAGAAGTTGAATGCTTTAGGGTCTTTCATACTCATTGCAATAAATATAATATTGAACAATCCAAAATTATTGATAGATTTTCTGATAAAAGAAGCATCCCTTCGAGTTTACCATATAAACATCTGTATTTTAACGTATCTATAGATTTTTAATTTGTGTTAATAATTTTATTTGATTATATTTTTATTTTAGAAAGTATCTGTTAAAATACAATGTAATTAAGAGTTGAATGAGATATATATTCTTTATAAATTTCTGTAATTGTATTCTTTGTTCTCTTTTTTAAAATTGTTAATGAGTTATAAATAATAATGTAAAATGCATAAATTATTGTTTGTATTAAAAAATAATTTGTCATTTAAAATAAAACAGCATGTAAAATAGGCATAAATTGCAGCTGCTGGGAGAACACAAACTCAGCTCATTGAAAAGTTCTTATGCCCCACCCGAAAAAAAATTTCCTGGATCTGCACTTGTTATATTATAGGGATGTCCTTACATCATGAGAATTGTGAGGGAGTTACTCTGGATATTATGCATATGTCGCTAGTATGGATGATAGGTATTCTGAGGAAGTTTTTGTGCTGTTTGGACAGTAATTAGAAGAGTTTATTTTCATTTTAATAGAATAAAATTTAGAAATTCAGTTAATAGGTCAAGTAATATTAATTGATTTTTTTAATTAATTATTTCACATAATTACAGGCAGGAAAAAATTTTGATCCTAATCTACCAGCAAATTATGCAAAGCTACTATTAGGATGGAAAAAGAGATTATTATCAGAAAGTACACTGTCAGGACCAAACCCTATTTATGATATTGACATTAGTGAAATTCCTGAAGAATTTGATTCACGAAAAAAATGGAATTATTGTAAATCTCTAAATGAAGTAAGGGACCAAGGAGGATGTGGATCATGTTGGGTAATATTAGAATTTAATTATACTTTCTTCATAATCCATGAGTGCAGACGTAAATTTTCCACTATCGTTTGCTTTTGTATTATAGCAGACTACAAGAATGTGGTCCCCAGCCTGACAGGCGGATGACAATGTTATGACAAAATGAACTTTCATTTCTATGTTTACATTTATCAGAAGCAAAACTTATCCTTTTAATTTTAATAACTTTTTTCCGTGAGTTAGTTTTGTAGCAAGTTATTTTACTGCCGCCATTTTCCGATGGTTATCTAAAAGCAAAAGGACCATTTTCGTGTCAGCCTCCGAGCCACGAGTGGTAGCGTCCGCGGTCTTTCATCTGGAGGTCCCCTGGGTTCGAATCCCGGTCAGGCATGACATTTTCACACACGCTACACATCATTCATCTTCATCCTCTGATGTAATAATTAACTGTGGTTCCGGAGGTTAAAAAAAAAGACCAGTTTTAAAAAAAAAAAGATAAAAAAAAAGGTTATTTTTTGTATCGGCTAGAACTTGAAACAAATTTTATGAGAAAATGACACATTTTTTTCACCAAAAAAGCAGTACCTGAACGGCGTTCCGGCACAGTGCTCCTTGTTAATACAAATATACAAAGTATGTCATTAAGATTTTAAAAGTAATTTAAAAGTCTTAAAGCTAAGTGGATGAGTGGTTTTGTTTTACATCAAAACGAGATAAGTGCAAGAATATGTACTCATACGTAAGAAAGTTTTTTGACTAAGTGATACTAAAAAAGTCAACATTTTTAAAATGCTGAGAATGGATGGTTTTTAAGGGAATCTTCTAAAAACAATTGTTTCATTTGAAAGCAAGTGATATAAATACCACATATCCTTCTTGGTCTCCTAACAAAAACAAACTTAAAAAAAGCAGATATCTGGTTTTGTAAAATTGTTTATTATTCATGGGAAAGTATGCAGATTTATCTGAACATGAAAACAAAGTGTTTTCGTACAAATGTAATATTATTTTGTTAACCTGACTACTAAATGTAGATTCTTTATCTTTTGCATTAAAATATTAAATATTGTAATTAAAAGTACTCAAATTATTGTTATTGTTTACCTAACCTTATGACACCCTTGAACGAGTTCATAAAATCTTGACAAATCAGTTATAAAAAAAAAAACTTTTTGACGAGAAAATAATGAAAAGAATTTTAGTTTGGTGGTTTTCAACAGAAATGGACATATCTATATTTATTTGTCAAAGTTTGTTAGCAACTTTAAATGCTTGTTTCAATGGTTTGTTTGTTTCGTTGTTAATCATTGTTTAAAAAAAAAAAAAAATAGTTAAAACAGCATTATAAAATCAATTATACAGTTAAATTTGAGTGACAAAATTCTATTTGAAGCAGTCTGATTGAGAAGTGGACATTTTAAAAGAGACCTTAAGAGCCAGCAATTCATATTTACTGAACAAAATGTACAAAATTAAGAAGTGTGGAAGTAAAAATTTTTCTATATCAGAAAGGTTGTCTGTAAAAATAAAATCTTTTACTTATGATGAATTTATCAAAGATTGCATGGAAATTGTTTTATTCTCAAAACATCTTTTTCAAAAATTACCCTGTCTGAAATAACAATTGGAAGAAGAATTGAGTTACAGAAAATATAATAAATTCTTTCAACAATTGTATATCTAGATTCATATATGAAAGCATGAGAAAAATTGAGTCAGAGCAATTGTGTACTTTTTATCCATGGAATTGATGATAATTTCAAAGTTTGTGAAGAGATGGTCTTTAACCTATGAAAGAGAATAAGGAAAACATCTTTGAAATTTTGTTAGTAGTTTTAAATAAATTTAATTTTAACTTTAAAACATACCAGAATTTAACAGATGGTGCATTTGTTATGTTTGGTAAATAATGGTCATACTGCTCTTATAAAGAAAGGCAAAGAAATCCATAATGAAGTAAAATTGTAACTTACATCAACTTACAGTTAAACTTATGAGCAAAATTAATAAATTTTGATGAAGTAATAAATGAGGGGTATAAGATCGAAACAATTTCCACTTTTCAATGAAATTTAGTTACCATATCTGTTTAAAAGTATTTTAAAAAGAGAACTTTTGAGTGAAATAGTCTGTTTGCTTCAAAAAAGATAATATCCTATTGAAAAATACGCATAAATTTGGGTTTAGTATCAAAAGCAACAATCTCCTTCAGATTGGGTGAATCAAAACATTAAATTTAATTACCATATCTGTTAAAAAATATATTAAAAGAGTACTTTTGAGTCAAATATTCAAAATAGACAATATCCTACTCAAAAATGTGCACTAAATTAGTGCACACTAAAAATGTGTACATGGAATTAGTATCAAAAGCAAAAATCTCCTTCAGATTGAGTGATCAAAACAAACGATCTCCATTAGCCTAGTATTGCAGGTTACAATTGTCTTATGAGTGCCTTAGCTGTATTGTGGTAATTTGATAATTAACATCGCAGGTTTATTTTTTAATAATGATGGAAGTTTCTCCAAAAAGTAAAAGGCTGTAACATAATATATTTATGACTTGTTAAAAGAAGACAGTGTCCATTAAATTATTTTTAGTTTTGATTGTAAAAAAAGTTAGATACTGCCTAAGGTACCTGATGAGTCAGCATATTATAATAGACAGCTGTAAATGTACAACTTCAAAGTTTTAAGGGGACATTCTAAGACTGAGTTAAATCAAAACAATGTTTTTCCTGATTACTGGACAGAGGATGAATTCTGGACAGAAGCTCTATAATACCACTGCTTAACAAATTTTGTTTTACAAACAAGTCACTATTAGGCCAATAGCTGATTGCTGTGCCAGCCAAAACAAAAATAACATCCTTATTACAATGTGCAAGCATTGGCTGTCAGTTGTACCAAATCATATAAAAAAAAGCAGAACTAATTGATTTTTCTGTGGTTGATCATTCTTGTTTATCACCTGACCAGGTTTGGCGTTATGGAAAGGGAAGTAAAAACAAAAGATACCATTGTCAATCTGAATGACTGCATTAAATTATTTTCAAAAATGGCTACAGTAATTAAACTTTGGCTTCACTGTTCCATCTATGATTGGTAAAAGGAGGCACAAACCCATCTTAAAGTATCTAGTAATTGGCACTTTCAATTTTCCAGCTGTAAGAGATTTTATATAAAAAAAAACTGAAAAAGTGGACTATGTATAAGAGGAAAGCAATTACAGAAGTGATTTTTACTACCCAAAAAGAGTTTTAAAATATAAAGGAAACTTGATCGGAAATCCAGATGAAAGAAGTCTGCATGAAAGTGTTATTTTAAGTACGAGTAATTTAAAACTTATGATGTATGAAAACTTCTAGCAAAACTCAATGGTAAGCAAGTGGCGCACCCATTAATTTTCTTTTTTATCGTGGTCATTAGATTCCTTCTGAACTTCCAAATGTTGCTGAAGAAGATGTAATAGTGATTAAAAGTGATTATTCTACTGAATACATAGAAGAGTCAGCAGATTTACTAGTTTAAAAGTGTGGGAGTTATATTATTTTCTTTTTAAATTTTATTTTCATTTGGACAGTTTAATGTTATTTTGTTTATTATCTTAATTTGTAATTTTTTTGTTAGTAATTTAATTATTCATTATTAATAAATGCTTTGTTCATTCTTTATCTATTTTTACTTAAAAACTATACTTTTTTTTTTTTCTTAAACGACAATGAAGGAATCATTGATGCACACCCTGCAGGGTCTTCGCAGGATGTATCGGGCTTGAAGCCAGAACGCTAGCCGTCCTGATCTATCATACAGCTAAGTGGGCACTGGACATGGAGCCGTAGCAACCATGAAACAGTGTTACTCTCACCCCCTACCATCTAAATTTTCCCCGCCGTTTCCCAGGGGCGACTGGAACCGCCTTTCGGCATCTCATCAGTCAGCCCTGAATGTCGTGGCAGCAGATTAACCTAACCTTTTGCCCTTCTCGCTTGGGCTCCTACAGAGGAGCCCCCCTTCGAGGTCCTCCTGGGTTCATTGAGGCACGTCAACTCCCCGCTTGTGGAGTGCCAACTTGTCCTTTCTCCAGGAAACTACTAGCCTAAACCTAAAGGGGCGGCATGCGCATTGAAAAATGCACGAGTGCCCGCCCCTCCCCCACCCGCTCGTGACCTCTCAAACCAAGAGTGCCCTGAGCCAGTTCACTCTTGCTTGTGTCCTGGACCAAAGCATCCTCAGCAAAGAGGCTGCCTCCCTTGCCCTACACAATTGCCACGATTCAAACTTCCCATGTGTTTTTTTTTCTTATTCTTTTTATTTTATTATTTTTTTTTTTTATAACTCGCCGTGACACCCTCTATATCTAGCCTAACTAAACCTACTTACACCTATTCTTCGACTTAACCTAAATGAACTATCTTATGCCTTGAACCCTCTTAAAACTTTTTTTTTCTTTTTTTTTTCCATCTGAATTTAACCTAAATGCTTAACTATACGTCTTGAACCCTCTTAACATTTTTTTTTTCTTCCCCATGTCTGAATTTAACCTTAATATTTAACTATCTTACGCCTTGAACCCTCAACATTTTTTTTCTTCCTATGTCTGATTTTGATTAGGCCAACAGCCTGTCCTCTTAAAAACTATACTTGTTTATACTGTATTATACAATATTTCATAATGAATTAAAATAAGATTTTAATGTTTGAAATTAAAATAATGTGTTTTATTTAAAGAAAACATTACCTATAAATTTTTTTTTTGGATCAAAATAGACAATATCCATTTCTTTTAGGATTAAAACCCACAGTATCTAAGTTCCAGGATCAAAATCAACAATATTAAACAGTGTACATGACATGCAGCATCCTTATTGCAATTCCCTTCCTATTTCTGTCTTTTGCATTATCTCACTTCCTTATGTTAATTTTATTTTCTGGTTCATAAACAATTCTTTCATAAGTCTCCTATCTTTCCAATCAATTCTTTTTTTTTCAAAATTATCATTAATTCATCCCATCTTACACTATTAAAAGCTTTCTCAAGGTCTACAAACGCAATATTCTCTTCTTATCTTTTCTATATATCTTTCACCAATAATTTGAAGTAATCTTATGGCATCCCTAGTTCCAACTCCCCTTCCAAGGGGAGAAATACTAAATACTTGGTATTATTCCAGACTAATGCCATGTTGTTCTGCAATATTTTCATCCAATTTATTGTACAACCTGCTGTTCAGAATCCTTAGTAGGACTTCTGTTGAATGCGAAGTTAGACTAATAGTCCAGTATTTTTCACATTTTCTAGCCTTAAATTTCTTTGGTAATTGCACCATTATTATATCCAAAAAGTCTTTAGGCCATCTACCTTCATCAAGTATTTTATTGCACAGGTTCAAAATAGAATTTCTCCATTCTCTCCAACAGCTTTAAGCAACTCAATCGGCAATTTATCATGTTCTGCAGCTTTTTTAATCTTAATCAATGTTAATACATTGTTTTTAATACTTAACCAATAATCACTTCACACTATTTAGCTTCCCTCTTGTTTTTTGCTGCTTTTTCCAGTACACTATTTTGCATCTCTTTGACTATATCTTTTTTTCCAAATCATAGGCGCTTCATTTCTGACTAATCTTTATTTTCTTGAGCTTTAAGTTGATTTTTGCTGACACTAAGTTGTGATCAGAGTTTATATTTGTACCTAGGTAAGCTTTTGTATTTTCCATTTATTTCTTATACCTTTGCTGTATGAGCATATAATCACCTTGATACTTCTCTCCACCCAACCACAACACCCATGTATATCTTCTTTTTTTATGATGTTCATACATTGTGTTTTCCACTACCGAATCATTTTTCATGGAGAACTCAACTAATCTCTCTCCTCTTTTGTTTCTATTACCTAAGTTATCTATTACCTAGGCTATTACCTTATTATCTTGCCTTCATGTCCCCTTCACCAACCACAGCATTCCATTCACCCATCATCAACACACATGCCTTTTTCCTTTCTTTCTCTAGTATATTTTCCAGCTTTCCATAATACTTTTCAACTTTTTCTTAGTATATTGTGATGGTATATATTCTGTAATTATTTATGTCTACCTTCTATCCTTATCTCAGGCAATAATCAACATATTCCATCTTAATTAATGAGCTTTAAATAATAAGCTCATTACTATTTTGTGTAGGCTTCTTATTCATATGCATGTAAATTATTACAGAAAATTTATCACACAGGATTCAAATTGACAAAAATAGAAATTAAACTTGACTGAAAGATTTAGAGTATACTTACAAATTTTTTTCTGTTTTTAATTTGTTTTATTTTTTATTTATTTATTTTTTTTATCTGTATTTATATAATTCTGATTTCTGAAAAGATTAATATTGGACTAAAACTGACACATCTAAAAAACAAGATAGTGAGTATTAAAAGAATTAACTTATTATTTAATTACAAATACTGTCGGATGCTATTATCCATGTTAATAATAATAATAATAATAATCATTTATATTTATACAAATATATGAGTATGTTAATCAAATCAGTGAATCCAACTTTAGAAGAAACTATAATGAAGATATGCATACCTTTTTTTCATATTCATTCATTTATTCATAATTTTTCTAGAATAGATCTTTTTGAAGATAAGTGTCTCCATTGTCACTTATTTTTTTAATAAACAAAATGTCAGTTTAAAACTGCTTTTTACATGGAGTGGTACATATAAAAAATAAAGGTTTATATACACATTTGTATGTAAAATGAAACAAAAAAAAAAAGCTCTCCATAAAATCTCTGACTTGGTCAGAAATTGTAATTAATTTAAAATCAACTTCTAAGAATTTGAATTTTTGGGATCATTTATGGCTTTTTAAAAATCCTAGGCAGAATACCTGAGCCATATTTCATCATTTTAAATTCCTAAATAGAAAGCAAAATGGAGAGATTCGTGAATGGTTTAAATCTCACAGGATTCATTGCTCAAAATCTGCCAGTAGAATTATTTAAAATTATGCAGTATCTGTTTAGCAAAGAAAGTGAGGGAACTAAAATGAATTGATTGCTCATTCCAAAGAATATTTTTTTCATCTGTTAGTTTTATCTGATTTGTGAACCATAAGAGAACCCTAAATCAAATTTTTTATGTACTAGGTTGAAGGTTTGACTAGTAATAACATGAGTAAATGGTATTCTGTGTTGCAAAGATTATAATTAGTATTTTTTTATTTTTTTAAATTTAATACCGTCATTCTATTTTATTATATTGAAGATTTAAAATGCAATTTTTTTGTTTGCAGGCTGTAGCTGCAGCATCTGCTTTTACTGATAGATTATGTATTGCAACAAAAGGTAAATTCAATGGATATTTGTCTGCTCATGAATTGCTTTCTTGTTGTATTTATTGTGGTGAAGGTAATGGATGTCAAGGTGGTTACAGTGATAATGCTTGGGATTATTTAAAAACTCATGGTATTGTTACTGGTGGTGATTACAATTCCAGACAAGTAATTTGTTTCTTTTATTATTGTTGTTTGTTAGTATTATTATCTGTTGCCCTGTATTCAGTACTGAATTTTAATAATCTTGTTAATATTACTTTTAGATACGTTTATCAAAATATTTAAAAGACTGTTATTTTCTTTTAAATAAAATATGGGGCTTTTGATATTCAGTAAAAAGTGTGTATTTAAAAAAATGTTTATTTTACTCTGCTCCTATTATCTTATTTATGTGCTTACTTCATCAGAACCTGAAAGATCAGGTAATTAATACTAACAAAACTGAAAATAATCATATCAAGCATTAAAATAAGCTGGTAATTGAGTCCATTTGAAGTGGGTGACTGTAATTATTATTTAACCATACCAAAAAGAATAAAGTAGAGTATTTGAGGGATAGGACAATTTATGGTAAGTGTCATACTCTGAAATAGCATGCATTTGGCATGGTAATAGAGCATGTTCTATCAAGGCATTTAAGAAAATTTTGAAAGTATGGTGATTATCAATCTTGGACGTCCAACCTGGTTATGGAATTTAATTTTATTTAGAGTATGTAACTATAATATGTTAATCACCTACTTATATTCAGTTTGTAACAACACACTTATAAAACATAAACACTACCACAAGCTACACAAATCATTTTGTTTTCCTCATCAATTTAATCAAGACTGGCCAATATTAGAAATTGTAATCATACGTCTAAAAGTGAAATATTAGCTAATTGATGGCTCTAAATAATGGTTTTGAACAATGTCATCTGAAAACCAGAATGAACCTAGTTTTATATTTGCACATCACTTTGTTATTCATGGGCTTTGATGTAGTAGTCCCTTCATTTCACTAGTTCTTGTTAGGAAATTCCAGTTGAAAGAAATGTTCAAAAGGTGAATGCCTAGTAGTTTATAAAAATCATCAGATTTGAATTTTCCTGGAGATCCTGTTCAGGGATACCACAGTGAAGAAAGAATGATAAATATAACAACATTGAACATAATTATTATCAGGCAAATATAAGAACAGCAGTCGCTGAAAAAGTGTCTCTTTTCTATAATAAACAAAGCTTAAATGATGATAGAATAGAAGAAAATGGAGGGACCTGGTGAGAGGGACCTGCTTCATGGGTCAAGGAGGGAGGCATTCCATGTCTAGTGGATCAGGGTCCTCAGTCCACCATCTCCAAACTTCATCAAATCTTGTGCGGACATTTGCTGTGGTCTTGAATGACATCTTACCAAATTGTAGTTGTATATCTTCCTTTGGTGATTTTCTGTGATGTCTTGAAAGAAAGAGTATGTACTGGTAGTACACGCATACATATAAGAAATTCTAGCTTTGACTTATAATTTTGAAGGCTATAATAAAGCTACAGGTTTGAGTTTTAATATTTTCGGTTAAAAATTACTTTGGTCTGTGCATAGGCCATAATTGTGTATAATATCCTACAGATTGAAAACAACTGGAGGCTTATGACAGGAGATATTCGTTATCAAATTTGGTCAAAGCTTTTTTTAACTCAATTTTTTACCTACTTTTGAAAGCTTATAGCATAGGCATACCTTCTTAAATTATGTTAGTTTTATAATAGTTAGAAAGAGCAATTTTTAAATTACAAAATCCATGCAGTTTGTGTTCTGACCTGTAGTTTTAAGTGGCAGAAAAAACAATTGAAAGATAATGCATCTTTCACACAAGGAGCAATTTTTTCATAATGTTTATGGATTAAATGAATTCTCTCTTGTAGAAAATAACTTTTTTATTAAGTAATAATCATCCCTTTTGCTGTCTGTTAATACAAAGTTGTTTACTGTATTGACTGTATCTTGCCTCATATTGAATGCGGAGGAGGCAGTTTCAACTAACTATATCTATTATGGCAAGCACAGGTTTTAAAAATATTTATTACACATGCAAAAAAATACTAAAATATCTGAAATAGTCAGGGACTTTTTAGCACTTTTAATTTCTTAAAAACTTAAATTGTTTCTCAATCATAGATTAAATTATCATTGCACAGAATTTAAACTTTCAAATCTGGAAAATAGCTTTTTGATTGGAACATATGTCAGCATCTTCATTAAAGCTAATTCCAGATCGCTGCGATAAAAGTTCTTTGTTCATTGCTAATAGTTCTTTTTCTGCTGCTGATAGCTCTTTCACAGGAAACAAAAAAGCTTTTCCATAGTTAAATATTAAAGACTAGTGACATTCAGAACTATCATGCTTGCAAAAATGGCAGGGGCCAAGAACTTCACTTACTTTAAAACAATTCAAAACACAGTTGGAGATAACAATAAATGTCACAAGTGATTATAAACGTTATTCCCTAACAGGTGCGCTAATTCACAAAAAGTTGATGCTTATATACTCTTTCTTCAAAATAAAGAACATTCATAATGTTCTGGAAGAAATAGAAATTTCCAGAATACTCCAGAAATTTTGAAAATTTTTTGAAGAATGGAGTTTTCCAGAACATCTAGAACTTTCTAGATCATTTTAGAAAATGATTTTTTTCAGATAAGCATAGAAAGTTCTACAATAATCCAAAATTTTTTGGAACACTAAATTTTTTCAAAATATTATTAATTTTAGAACATTCTTTAAAAAATCTAATAATAGTCTGAAGCACTGAATACTTTTCCAACTTCAGCTTTTTTTCCACTTCTTAATTAACTAGAAATGTCCACGGAATAAAAATCTGTTCCATGCAAAAGATTAACTATCTTTGAAAAGCTTTCTTACCTATTATAATATTCAGGTCAAAAAACAAAATGCATGAATTATGTTGTTTAAAAGCTGCATTTTTCACCTATTATAAAACTAAAAAAAATTTGAGAAGGTAAGCCTGAGGTATAAGCAACTGAAATGGGCCTAAAATCATGATAAAACATTTTTGACCAAATTTGATGATGAATTTCTCCAGACATGACTCCAGTTGCTTTGAAACAACAGGATTCTCACAAAATTATTCCCTTTTTTAAATTACAAAGTCTCATTTTAATTAAAAAATTAGAAAAGGAGATATATATAAGCTCAAACAAACTTTGACTTCCAGAATGTTGTAAAAAGTTTTGGCTGAATTTCAGCTGCTATATCTCAAAATCAGGTTCCAAAAGAAACTTGTAACTAACATATTTGGATATAGCATAAAGTAAACCAACAGCACAAAAATTTGAATCTATAACTTTATTATTGCTGTCAAAATTGATTGTCAAAAATAACAATTTGTACTCGTGTCCACAAACTATAAGTAAGTACCCTTTATTCAAGAGGCCACAAAAAAATCAGCCATAGAGATAAATAGCTGTCATCTGTAAAATAGCATTTCAGATCATGGGAAACCTCCACCAAAAATTTTATCTTTAAAGATGGTCAACTGGGAATGATTTTCAAAACTGGACCACTTGACATGGAATGACACTCATGCTAGATAACAATATGATATATGGATATTACGAGAATCCAGATATTTTTTCAGGATTTCTTTTACAGGTTAATGAAAAATGCTGCCAAGCACTGATAAAATTTAGCCAAGAGAAATTTTGCAATTTAAGAAAATACTCAAAATTTTATAAGATTACATTGGACCAAAACAGAAAATCATTTTAGACGTGATGTATAATAATGTTGTAGAACAGCTATTGTTAGTAAAGTTCTCAGGTGCAATGTTTCCTCAATACCCCTTTCTTGGAATAATTATAATGGGTATCTGCATCTATTAATCTCCTTAAACTCTGGTATTAGTGAATAATGTTATATTCTCAGAAAATGTTTATTATTCATTTTATTATTATTAGTTCATCCTAGACATTCTGAAAATTAAAAAAAAAAAATTAAACTGTTAAAGCACAAAAAAATTCCTTCCTGAACTCAATTCAAAGACAAATATAATAGCAGATGCTAAGATGTAGACAGAACATGTATGCATAAGGTCTAAGAATATTTTATTAGCTCTTCGTTGAATTATACTTTAGTTGTATACCCTTTTGCAAGGCAGCCCTAAGAATGACAGACATTGTTCATAACTCACAACGACTTTCTTCAACTTTATATAAATGCTTTTTAATCTAGTTTATAAATATTTTAGCAGGAACTGTGTTAAACCTTCTTTCTCTAACAGTAGAAACAACAATTTGCCATTTTTGATAACTAACAGTGAAACAGTAAAAGTACTTAATTCCGTAACTTTTATTAGAGCTATGTAGCAACTACATTAATATTTGTTTGATGTACATATCTTTTTTTTTAAACAAATTTATTTGCAACCCTCAATATGTATTGTGGTTGTATTATTCATACATGTAATTTACTAAAAATGTTACAATTTTAAAGTTGAATCAGAAAAAAATGAAATCAAATTTGCTGTTATGTGTGTTTTGTGCATTCTGAATTTAAGTAGTTTTAGACTTTTTGATATTAATATCCGTTTGATATTGACAAATATGTGTGGTTCTTTTAATTACTTATAAACGTTTACTACACTTTTCCCTTTTATGCTCATTATTTATGAAATTTTTTAATATCTACAGCAGAATTTTTTTCTTTTAAATAATAAATGCTGACAGATAAAATCTGCCAAACCATACCAGAAATTAACTTTGTACATAAAGAAAGATTATCTGCAGATTTAATTACTTATCAGTGAACATAAAAAAAATAATTTGTTTGTTAGAGTTCTATGAGCAATGAAATGAGAGATAAATTGTTAAAAAAAAAAAAAGGCTGATTTATGGTTATCAAGTGATCTGAATGATTTGCCATAGTTATAAAAATCTGTTGATTATTTTTCTCAAGCGTAAAAGATAAACAATTTTCAATGAGAGATCAACTGGCAATTTCTTATTGATACACGTATACCAATAAATCCTTTAATACATACTAGTTAGACCAACAATCAGCGACACCTCTCGCTGATTGTTGGTCATATCTGTTTAATTATTTTTATTATACAGTACTGTTTATTTTATATCACTTCATAATTCATCTTTATAGCGTGGTTAAGAGTTTTTTATTGTTTTGTCAGGTTTGTTTTTCATATGTTAGTTGATGAATAATTATAAATGTTATCAGTGAAATTGAAAGAATTTGCAAGCAGTTTTATAGAAATATAAACCAAGTCATCTTACCAAGAAAAAAACAACTAATCAAACTGAACAGATAAAAATTTGAAAATTAACTCATATGAAGAAGGACAAAGTTTTGATGCAACAAAAATTTCAGAATTCATAAAACCTTCCGCAAAAATAAAAAAATGGTTAATTAATGTTTGCAATCGACTCTGTTACATCCCAGCCCAGTCTGGAGATTAGAAAAGGATAGAACAAACTGTTAAAGATTTACATGAGCTGGATTCAATAATGATGATAATTTAGAAATATTGACTGAATTGGATTTAGCCAAAGACAGTAGTACTGCACACAATAGAGCAAAGACCAATGTCAAACAAGCCTAAAAACCATAATTACAATAACAAAGTGCCTAACATTATTATCTGATTCATGTATAATACATAACTAACACTGAGCAACAAAACTCTCAAATCATTTGCAATTTACAAACTCAATTTTGCAGATAAATTGATCAAATGTTTTTAGAAAAGGAACATAATTTTTTTCACTTAACCTGTGACTAATAAATTAAAAAGATATTGCCTACACAAATTGTTCTATCCATCTGTATGTTGATTTTCTCAAATTTATCTATACCTATAATTTGGAACAATTTATCTACCCAATTTATTGTTTCAAGTGTTTGTGTCTTAAATATGTAGAGATAAATTGACTAGATATATTTATTGTAAAGAACTATCCTTCTTATTTAACAAGTAAAAGATTTATCTAGGCAGTTATCTTTATCAATGAATTGGTGCGATTTATCTTCCCCAAATTATTGTTCTGTGTGTACCTAGCCATTTAATGTAGAATTAAATTATTTGGTGAATCAGTAAATTAGTCTAGTTCAAGTCTAAAATATAAAATACTAAATATTTATTTATTTAATAAACTACTATTACAGGGTTGCCAACCATATCCAATAGAACCATGTGAACACCATGTACAAGGGCCTAGACCAGTATGTCCAACATTAGAATTTGTAGTTACACCACCTTGTGTAACAACATGTACAAATAATGATTATAAAATGCCTTACAATACAGATCACTATAAAGGTAATAAAATATTAGTATAATGTTAATTGTATAGTTTAAGATATTATTATGTCTGAAGATGTAATCACACTTTTGCAATAATTGGTTACATTTACAACTGCGTAATTTTTATATATACTGATCCACTAGAACAGCAAACTTTGCCTTCTCTCCTATTTTTTCTCTATAAGTGATTTTAGCTATACCTACTGAATTGTCTAAGTTACCTCTTTATTGTCATATAAGTTGTTTGTTTTGTCATAAATAATATTTAATAAGTTGTAAGTAGTGTTCAGAGTAATTAAAGTTAAGAAAATCATCAATATATTTTTATTTACAAAATGAATGAACATAATTAAGTGAGGTTAATAGAATATTATACTGATAATCTTTAAAATTATATGTATTACCCAAAGCAATTAAATACATTTTTATTTAAAGCTAAACAGATACTTTTTCGTTCAGTACTTTGGAAATGTATATGGAAATACTTCAAAAACCATCTTGTTTGATTGATCATTTGTCACTGTTATTACAAATAGTATTACTACAATATTTTTTGGATGAGTAAAACTGGAGGTTTGGGCGTCTAATACATTAGAAACCAGTCATGGCATTATTACTGTTACTGCTTTGTTGGGCCAATATCTTTATGCTGCAGCATTATGTTCTTATACCAGGTGCTTTTTCCACTACTAACACTTTAGGCTGTTTTTTGCATAGTAAATTGTGTCCTTCAATCCACTTTCAATAATAAATAACTTAATAAATCCTCTAAAGATCATCCAAAGTGTTTGTTCTTCTAAACTTCCTGGACTGCAGATTCTGCGGAGTATACGTTACAACTCATAAGCAAGGTTTATGTTAGTACAACCTTCATTTAATTCTTGTACTATTTCACCAAAGATTTAATGTTGTGTTTTTTGGGAAAATATTATGGAAATTCTTACTTTAATATTTGCAAACAAATTTTGACTAGATTTCATTTTATTATCTATAACATATATACCACTGTGGCTGATATACATTACTTTACTGGTTACATATTTTTCAAAAAAAAAAAGGAAATATTTTACTTGTTCTGGTAGTTAAACTAACATGTATAACTATGAATACTCTGAAAATAGCATTTTCCCATTATTTACAGTTGCTATCATCCTTGATTGAAGTCACTAAAATTTGATTTAATCAAACATTGAAAAACTAACACAAAATAATTCCAGCATAATTTCATTAGCCAAGTATAACACACTCTGAAGTTCTACAAGAAAATGAATTCATCAGTCGATGTTATCCAGTTTATCACTTCTTTGATGAGCCATCAAAAAACAAATTCTTATCACAAAGCATACCTGAGAGATGTCAGCATGCTTATCCCCCATAAAACATTGGGTACGTGTTACAGAACAAACATGTCACAAATGCTTTTTGAAAATGTTTCAGAAGATATAATTTTTGTAACATTTTTGGACAACAGATCTTTTCTAATTAGTGAATTAATAATATTTAAAATTTTAATATAAATAGTTAGCTCTTCTTGTTAGTTTTGTGATCAATTTACTTCTTTTGTTAAAGCTGAATCTACTAATGAACTTTTACATTTAAATGGTGTAATTGGTAGTCTGATTTTGTTCCATCAAGCAAAATGTAATTCCATGTTGCTTGGTTTAGAAGTATTACGTACTTTCTAACCAAAAAATGTTTAATTTTTAGAAGTTAAGATCTAATAGGTTTTAAATTGGAAACCACACATACAATTTATCAGTAATATCATTTATATATTTTTTAGCTTAAAGGATGTAGTTACTTCAAATGTTCATTCTAAAAAGCATGTATTCATAATATTGTAGGGTGTTCGCATCTCGATCAGGATACTAAGAGGTTGACAACTGAAGCTTGCTTATATAATTACAATTTATTATTTTAATAATATAGAACATAAATAAAATAAGATGAATCAGTAATAATAAAAATTACAATAATAATAACCATAATTGATAATAATGAAACAATGATTACATACAAAACAGAATTTAAAGCAAGGATTTATTTATAGGTAGTTAAATATTAAAAACCAGAATTCAGTTATATTGACAAAAACATTATCATGACTGCTAACATTTACACCTCTAACAACTGGTATTGTATTACTATGAAAATAAAATAAATCTAGACCATTCAATTCTTTTTGTCACACATACCTTTGCTGTTCAAAAACAAAACTACTCTTATAATTTGTGAATGAATTTAATACTTTACTCTATTCGCTAATTGTCTATGGTAACTCCCAAACAATTTCCTGCATTCACCCGTTGTCCACGCTAGAATGCTTGTGACGTCACCTTAATTGTTCTTTAATACTCTAATACTCTTTTCAACTTGTCCTTCCTGGAGTATTTATACTTCTCTTTATCTGCAGAACCAGACACAAGTTAAAGCGTGGGAATAATCTTCATTGATACATTTATCCCATATATTCTCCTACCTTAGTCCGGTAACCCTTATCATAGAACAACATCGCTTAAGGATGTACCGGCGGGCAGTATTACAAAGAATGATTGTTAAATGGACATGTTAGCTGTAGAAAAAGGATTCCTTTTAGTCATTCTTCTGGATTCTTTTCATTTGTTATTTTCTACTAATTTCTTCTTAATTGGCAGGAATCCATTATTAGGTCTGTTATACCAGTTTTGTTACAATATATTAAATTACAATGAGCTGAGATTCAATCAGTTTTAGTATGGAAAGATTCTTTTGTAAGTCAAAAAAAAAGGGCATCATAATGTTCTTAAAAGGAAATTTGTCATCGTAAACTCTCCAGGTTTGAAATTGCAATAAGTTTACTTAAATGAATTTACTGACCAATTATCTTGTATTTATATCTTACATTGTATCCTTTACATCAATAATAACAAATGTATGTTTGCAGTAAACAGTATTATTGTACATGGTTACTTTGCTAGAAAATGTAATTTTCTCTGCATTAAGCAAACTGATCATCAATAAAATAAAAAAAAAAAAAAAAAACATTAAATATTGGGTTATTAAATATTTTTAATCATTTAATATTAAATTTATAATCTTAGTCTAATGTTTAAGCAATTGTCCTTATAAACTTTAAAATCAAAAACTTTCTAAAAAAAATGATTTTATTCATTCAATGAATGTCTGGAATATGTTAAGGAGATTTGAGGGAATATTTAAAAATTGGCCAGTGCACTAAAATGAGAAATGGTGCATAATTTTTGTAAGAAACAGCTTTTTATAACATATTGTTTAATACTGTTATAAGGTACAGTATTACGTTAGATATTTAATTTAATTAATAAAAGTGAAGTTGTAAATGATTTTAATTTTAAAATTTCATTTTGACTATCATAGTATCTACAAGTTTATAAATAAACAAATAAAAATTTGGTACAGAAATAATTTTAATAAATTTCAGTTGAATCACCTTATCAGATATCAAGAGAAGTTACAGATATTCAAAAGGAAATTTTAAAATATGGACCTGTAGAAAGTGGATTTGATGTTTTACCTGATTTTCTGGCTTACAAATCAGGTTTGTTAAATAAATAATTGGTGAGTCATGTATTGTAAATTTAATAAAGATAAAATCTAAACATGCTTTGTATATATGATATTAAAAAAATAAAAACTTTTATCCACCTTAGTTTAACATTTAAGGGGAAAAAAAAGTTCCCTCAATTTATGTTGGTATGGAATTAATATTCAATTCACTCTAATGTATAATTTAAATTTTAGAAATATTTGATGAAGTCAAATGCAGTTCATCTGTGACAGTCATCACTAATGATGATGATTATGTTGCCATCACAATAGTGACGATGGTGATGGTGACTGACTCCAATGGCAATAATAATAATAATAATAATAATAATAATAATGGAATAAAATAAATTGCAGAAAGACAATGTTTAATTCACTTGCAATGAATTATGTAGCTAAGGGTTACAAAGTGTGGAGTTTGATTAAGCAGATTCAAAAGTTGAAATTTAACAAAACTTAGTATTTAGTTTTAATATCCTTATTTTTGGTTGCTAGGATAGGGTCAGCAATTAAAAAAAATAAAGAGGAAAATTCTTTAATTGTGGGTATAGATACTAAAGTACAGTCATTTCATTAAGATGGATAACAGGAGGCTGCTATTTAAAAGTATTTGTAGATGCATTACTGTTAGAAGAAAGAAAAATGGAAGACTGTAGACAAAATAGGAAATATTTGGTCACATATTAATGAAAGGAGTTCTAAGGTTCAAATCCTAGGAAAGGCAGTTTTATATGGGTTTGAATACTAGGTGGTGGATACCAATTTTCTTTGGTAGCTGGGTTTCAATTAACCACACATCTCAGGAGTGGTCAAATTGTGACTGCACAAGACTTCACTTTATTCACATTCATACATATCATCTGCATTAATTCTCTGAAGTAAAACCTTAACGGCGGTTCCGCAGGTTAAACAGAAAAAGAGAGAGATTAAAAAGTGGGAATTGCAGAAACAATTAAATGATTGATGTAAAATGTAATAGTGCGAACTGATTGTAAAACTTTACATAAAACTAAAACAGTATAAATACTGAATATAAAACATTCATTTCTACTTTAGATATTTTTTAACATCTGTTCTTTAAAAATTACTCATTTCTCTAGCTTTATTACTGATTTTTATAATCTTGTTTCTTTAGCATCCCTAATTAAATAAGCACAGTCTATATATTTTTTAATCGTGCTTTTGGTATGCATGTTTATGTGTATGTTATTAGAAAATTAACATATATGTAAAAATACTATATGATACATGAAATACAGTATATACATGTTAAATATAAACATAAATGTTAATGTATTGATTGTAGTTTACTATTGTTAAAACATAGACATCTGTTTACCACTGGATGCTCTTAACACATCTTTGCCCAGTTCTCCACATTAGTAAAGGATTTATTGAAATGTTTTCAATCTTACCATCTGTTTGCAGCATTTGTGGGCAAATTTTTATATCTAAATCTCTTGTGTTGTTAATTTTATAAAAATGCATATATACTACATGTAGTTAAATTTTTGATAAAGAAACAAAAAATTACTGCATGTACTTCAGTATTATTTTTCAAATCTGAAACAAATTTTTTTAGATGAAAGAGAAGGGAAGAATAATTCAAATACAGAGAACATTTTGTAATTTATTTGTTTTTTGAACAAAAAGTAACTTAATTTAGACAATTTCCTATGCCACAGTTATAAAGCTGGCAATGAATTGCACAATTATCCAGCTATTTCAATTTAAGCTCTGTTTCTATCTTTATGATAAAATAACAAATTTTTATTGAAAAACAGTAATCAAAATTATGAATGGTTTTTTGCTATTTTATTAAAAAGATTCGTATTTTTAATTTTACGATACATATTTAAATAAAAAAATTAAAAAAAAATTGATTATATACTTGTAAATGACTAAATGAAAGTTCAATGGTGGAATCATTGTTATGTGTTCTTTAAAAATGGCCTTTTTTCAGCTTTGTGGCATCCCTTACTCAAGAAGAGAAGCATTAAGACAGAAAATCAGCATTAGGATAAAATCAGTTCTTATGAAAATAATCCCAAAATAGTGATAATACATTTTAAAAAAGAACTTTTTAATATTTGAAAAATATAAGATATGCTTATAATCAATTTTTATTAGATTTTTTTTTTTGAAAAATAAAATGATTTTTCTAAAGTAAAAGTTAAAGCTAAATCATTATCAGCAAGTTAAATTAATCTCTTCTCATTGATTTTCTATTTATTACTATCACCTTCTATATTAATTTTTCATTGCTTATAAATATTATTTTAATTATATTTCTTTCTCTCTTTTAATCCAGGTGTTTATCAACCTACTCCGGGTCTTTTACCAGTTGGAGGACATGCAGTTAAAGTAATAGGATGGGGTATAGAGAAGAATTTACCTTATTGGCTAGTACAAAATTCTTGGAACTATGATTGGGGTGACAATGGTTTGTTTAAAATAATTAGAGGAAATAACACGTTAGGCTTTGAAACAGGAATTGTTGCAGGAATTCCAGCTGTAATGTAACAGGAGAAGCATACTGTAACTAATTGCTAAACATGACAATGGATAAAATAATATTTTTTTTTTAATATACATATTAACATGTGATGCTGTTTAACAGTGCACAGTTTGCTGAGAATATGTTCAAATTTTATTTTTACTAAGTTTTCTCTGTGCATTTTAATAAAACCTAAAATTAAATAAGTCGTTAATCATTCCTTTTTTTATCAATATGTTCTTGATTTATGTTATTTAATTAGAATAGAATGTCTATGACATAAAATCATTTAATTGTAATAATTTTGATAGTAAATATTCTGCAATAAGGACAAAAATTAACTTTTTGTAAAATTAATTTCTCATAAAAAAACACATTTTAACCCAAACTGGAAACCTTCTATGGTGAATTATATTCAACAATAAAAAAATTAGTATTTAGGAATCAAATTTTAAGTGTAAAGAGGTTAAAACTGGAAGAAATAAATCAGTTTATTATTACAGATTATTATTTTTGGTAATTATTGTAGGAATTTGGTTTGAAATGCAGGCATAATATAGCTATTTATGGATCTATATTTGCAGTAAGGTGTTAACCACCATTCTGTATTTTTGAAGAAAACAAACTGTAGTGTTTGACTTGAAGTGAGCGAATGATTCGTATATAACACTATATCTGATTTCCTCACAATTTTTTAATAATACTATCAAGGTCGCCAATTATAGTCAGAATATGATTCGTAAATAACCAACACGATATCAAACTTCCTCACAATAATTTAAACACAAAAACAAACAAAAATTTAGAACGCTTAACAAAATCTATATGAAACAATTTAAACTTTCGCGCAGTTTAACCGACCGGAACTACGACACAAATCCACAGGTCCCTCGACCCGCTTATATATACATACACTGTACATCTAGAAAACACTAGAAAAGTCTATTTGCTCTATTATATACGAGGGTAAGTCAATTATTATCCGCAATATAGTTATAAAATTTTATTGTAATCAAATAGGAAACTTACAAG
>JAAAKQ030037399.1:0-16890 GCA_010016005.3 Zanna intricata
CCTGATGTTTAAATTAATTTTTGATGTAAGCAAATTATATTTCTGACTGAAAGCTCGTTTCGCCTGTGCTACTCGGCTTCTTATATCGCTCCTGCTTCGTCCATCTTTAGTAATTCTAGTTCCCAAATAACAAAATTCTTCTATCTCAATAATCTTTTCTCTTCCTATTTTTATGTTCAGTGGTCCATCTACATTATTTTTGCCAATATAAGTCAATAATATATGCAAAAATTAATGTAAATATAAGTATAATAAGATTTAACAATAGAGTATTCCGAAACACGTCAATATATAACAAAAGAATGAAGCAAAAAAAAATACTCAAGACTGACATAACTATTTTCAAGATAACAAAATAATTCTAGATTCACTAAGGAAAGTAAGGAGTGAAGTAGTTTCCCATTCCCTTCTTCACTGAGCCAAATACATCGTCCATCCCAAGCAATTAATGAACACCTTATAATTTCATCATAGTGACAATCTGTACAATGAACATCGCTACTCTCAAAAAAGCAACTCTGTTGCATCTTGTACAAGATGCTTTATTTCATCCATTAAAAAAAAGATCGATCGATTGATTTTACAGTACTCAAAAAAGAAAAAATAGTGATATCAGCAAAAAAGATAATAGTAATTATTATTATTTTAATAATAACGATTTATTCTACTTTATGGTTTGTTGAAACTTTGTAGATAAAGACTATTTTTATTTAAAGGCTTTTAAATTTCGGTTGAATGAGTTTTTAATGAAAATATTTGACGTAATAATACAATATTCATTGTATTTTTTGAGTCGAATTCATATAACTCGACTCAAAATAATTCATTTTATAAAAAAATATTATTTTCAGAAAGGCCGTTTTATTTAACTACTTGAAATTGCAGAAATTGTGATATATCTCGTTATTATATTTTTATAATTTTTGGAACATTCTGTGTTTTTAATGAATTCTCATATATCCTGATTATAGATGTAATGAAGAGCTCCAAAGCCGAATCAAACATCGTTCAACATCAATTAGAACCTGAGGTAAAACACATATTCCAGATTCATTTTACAAATATATTTCAGACTTTTATTTTACACAACTCTGTATGCATACACAAACATATTTTACTACTAACCTATTTATATTATATATATAGGGCGTTTATACGGCACACTTCCTATACGGCGACGTCTCGGAATGGTATTATTAGGTGTCTAAAATTGATTATCTCTTGTTTAAAAATACTTTTTTTAATTATATAAACTAACATAACTAGCATAACATAACTAACATAACAAATTAGAAATTTAACTCTAGAAATTGATACTAACGATCAGGATTTTCCGCTAGGAATCGGTACATTCCGATGCCCACTGTTTGCTTATAGTTCATTAATTTATGGCAGAAAAAAAACCTATCACAAAACTACATAAAAAATATGCCAAAACATTTTGAAATATCACTCTTAAATTAAACGCACTAAAAGATAAATAATTTTAAAACGGTATCCCAGAATAAATTTGACAACAAGCCTTTGTAAATGTAAGATTATGTGAAAGTCATGCTTCAAATTAAATATCTGATGTTTTTGCCAATTTTTCCTTATGCATGTTTGCATACCACTCTTTAGGCCATTCATCACGCATATGGAATAATTGACAAAAACATCAACATAACTTTCACATAATCTTACTTATTACAAAGGCTTGCTGTCAAATAATTCTGAGATACCATCCTAAAATTATTTTTTTTACATTTCAGAGGGTTTAAGGAGTGGCGTTTTAATTTTTTTTTTTACATATTTTTATTTATTTTCTACTTTTTAGCCTTCATAAGTTTATACTTTACAGCTGCGCTAGCGCGTTTGAGCGTATTTAGCGAAAGATCAGATCGGTATGTTTTACGGTGGGCGATTGCAATCAAAACCTTAACGATTAAATTTCCGAATAACTAAGATCCGATCGATCAAGAGTGTACCCCATGCGTTAAATATTTGGCAATCAACCTGTTGATATATACGCCGTTTTAATCGTAAAAATCGGACGAACGGTTTCCGAGATATTACGATGGTACCCCTTCGCATCTCCTCCCCAATTTCCGAACGGCACCCCGGGAGCACTTGAAAATATTATCAGATGGGTACAACTGGGAGCTGATGGGGTATCATCAAGGGTGGTCCAAAAAATTTTTCAGAACGCTAGGACCGACCGTTTTCAAGATTTATTTCGAGAACTTCGATTTACATTTCATATATATATTTCAAGTATACACCTGACCGCCACGAGGTGTGAACTAGAAAATCGGGATTTTCCGTTTGTGATCGGTACATTTCGATGCTATTCTAAGGGGGACACACAGATTAACACACATACAAATGCCGTTTAGTAGGATAGGATATATATATATATATTCATTTATTAGGTTAATAATGGTTTGTGGTTATTATAATTATCAGCGATACTATTGCCTTTTAAAAGATAAATTAAAGTCGAATCAAACAATAATGTTTTTTTTTTTTTAAATAACGTAACTTTTCATGAGATGTAGATGCAACTTAAATATTAAAATAGTTTTGAATTAACAAAAATTAAAGGAAACTAAAAATTGTATTATAAATTGTAAACTTAATTATTAATTACTCTACTTATGTATGATTTTCATATTGAAAAATCAAATTTGCTACTAATTTTTCAATATGAAAATCAGTAGCAAAGTAGTTCAATATAATAATAATAATAATAATAACGTTTGACAGTGAAACATATTTAGTATGTTTCACTGTAAAACGCAAAATGTAAATATAAATGTTAAACATAAAACGTTTAAACGTGACATGTTACAAGACATGTTATATTTTATTATATATAAACACATTTATATATTTATATTTCTTGCCAAAACCCAAAAGATTGTAGGTATTTTTACTTGACTTGATATACAAGTACTAAAACTAATATAACTATTTTCAAAATAAATAACAGTAGTTCCCCGTTCCCGTCTTCAATAGCCAAATATATAGTCCATCCCAAGCAAGGAATGGACAACTTATAATTTCATCATAGTTACTAGGTGTATAATGAACACCATTACTCTCAAAAAAGCAACTCTGGTGCGTCTTTTGTAATTAAGGTGTTTTATTTCCCTGTACTACAAAAGATTGAGAAATAATTTTAATCAATTATTATACTCCTTCTCTTAATAAATAATAAATTATAATTGACTTTAATTAAAGTTAAAATCTTCGGCCTCTGTGGCGCGAGTGGTAGCGTCTCGGCCTTTCAACCGAAGGTCCCATTTTCACACACTCTACACATCATTCATCTTTATCCTCTAATGTAATACCTAACAGTGGTTCTGGAAGTTAAAAAAAAAAGAATAAACCTGCTTATTAATATAAATAAAAAATATTATTAATATAAAATAAATAAAAATTAATTACTTAACAAAAATTTACGTAAAATTATTATTACTATTATTACATAACAAAAATTCATTATTTACATTAATTATTAATTTATATAAGTAAATTATATATTTATATAAATAAATTTACTTGTTAATATAAAATAAATTTGGTCGTCCAATACGCCTTATAAACAATAGATTACAAAACATTATATTACAGCTAAACTAAAATTATCGTAAAAATTAAGAGAAATTTAATAATAGTTAACATTACATCTGAAACAGTAATAAAGTTTTAAACTGTCCAAAAAAAAATATACAAACAAGATTAAAGCATTATTAACAGATTATAGGAATTAATTATGTATGTACAATGCAGTTAAATTATCTTAAATATCGGAGTCCAGAGGATAATGTGTATGAATGTAAATGAAGTGGTTGTAGTCATGTACAGTCTCAGATCGACCCATTCCTGAGAAGCGAGATTAATTTAAACCCAACCACCAAAGAACACCGATATCCACGATTGGTATTCATAACCGTATAAAACCTTTACTAAGATTTGAACCTTAAAACTCTCGAATTCGAAAGTAGCTGATCTGCGATGGCGAGTTTAACTTCTAGACCAACCGGTGGGTCTAATTTTGCAATACATAGTTAAATACAAAAAAACTGATTTTTTTTTTATACTTGTCTAATATTTAATTAAGTTGAATAATGGGACTATTCTTTTGTGTTCATGGAGAGTGGAAAAAAAAATTTATTTCTAAAAAAAAACTTATTTCTTTAATGGTTAAAATATTCTCGAAAACTTAATTTTAAAAAACTTTTAAGAATTATTTGATTTTGTTTCGATTTTATTGTTTTGTTTTGATTTTTGATTTTAATTTGGGAGCTCAACCATCAGGGGAGAGGTATTAAATTATGTTTAAATTATTGCTTTACAAAATATTTTTGAGCATTAAAAATTTGAAATTGAGAATTTTTTTTTTTCATTTTGGGGGCTCTCATACCCACGGGGAAGTATTCAGATAAAATTAATTTTTAAGAAAATAATCCCTAATTTACAATAATATATCTAAAAAAAAAACGTTTGAAATTGTTTAAAAAATATATAGGTACAGCCATAATTATGAATAAAAGAAGTTATAATTTTCTAACAAGGAGTGAACATTTTTGTTACGTTTTTTCTTCAAAAAATACTATAGAGTAAGGGTTTTCTCGTAAGGTTTACTTCAGAGGATGGATGAGGATGATGTGTATGAATGTAAATGAAGTGTACAATCTTGTCTTGTACAATCTCAGACTGACCATTCCTGAGAAGTGTGGTTAATTGAAACCCAACCACTAAAGAACACAGCTATCCACGATATAGTATCCAAAGAGTAAGGGCTATGAAAAAATTAAGATTTTTATATTTTAAATTAAATGAGTAACTTGCTAGATGGATTTAAATTTAATTTTTTTTTTAATTAAGAAAATATTTTTTTGGAGTGGAACGGACAAAATATTTTTATAATGATTTAAAGATCTATTGATGTAGAAAATATAGAGCTAAAAACTTTCCATTAAATCCTTTTTAAAGAAAAATATAGCAAAAAAAAAAAATATATATATAGTCATTTATTAGGGAGAGGTGATATAAAGTATTTGGTAATTTGTGATTTCGATAAACAAAAATTCTTCTAAAGTGCCCATAAAGATTTTAAATTTTATTTTGCCCAAAACAGCCCCACCCCTTTTTCCAATTTTTGCAAAAATTTAACAAATTCTTTCCCTCAGAGGTAGTACCAAGTTTGAAGAAATTCGATTTCGAGGAGTTCAGAGTTGAAAGTGCAAATAGAGATCAACATACATATGTAAAAACCTCAGTGAAAAAAAAAACTAGATTTTTTTGGACATTGACCGTTCCTGAGATATGTGGTTAATTGAAATCCAACCACCAATTAACCCAAACAATTAACGCAGCAGTACGCTTGCACACGGTAATACAAGCTGATAATTTTTTGTTTGTCTCTTTTATTTCCTCCACTACATGTAATTAAAATTATTAATAAATAATAGTATTAATAAAGATTAACAGCTTACATTAATCTAACAGGTTACATTACTGTCGGGTTAACTGTCTGTAATAACTCGGTTTTTTCAACGAATTTTTACAAATGAGTTCAAAATAAAATTTTAAATAAGTAAAAATTTTATCTAGTAAATAATTACAAAGATATTGAAGATTAAAATATAAGGATGATTCCAATTTTTAAATATTTTAAAGAGACGTTTTGAAAGGTGAGTCTTTAAAAAACCTATAATCTACATTAAAAGATAGGATAAATATAATAAATATTCAAACTTCAATTGATTCCCACATAATAAAATATTATTTAATATTGTAAATTACCCCTTTAATAAAGTTTATATTTAACACGATTAAATAATAATATATGGTTTAAATATAAGAATAAGGTATAAGATATAAGAATAATTTCAAGATAAAATTGGCTATATACGAGCTACCTTTATTTTTTTGACAATATTAGAATATAACGGATACATTTCCGTATAAACAACCGTAAACAAATGCGTGGTGCCTTAAACAAACGTATGTAGGCGACTTATCAAGACACATCACATTTTAAAATGTGTATATAACTATTTTTAACAATAATAAATAACCTATGTCAAGCTTACAAGTTATAATGATGAAAGAAATGAGTCTTTTCTACTCGTATTATGCGTCCTTGTTTTTTTTTTATCGGGAATTTATGTAAAATTATAATATAATATCGTTTAAATTTTCATATTAAATGATTATATAATGTCTATATATAATTTTTTAAACCTTGTTACCTCTATTTTTTAGTGCTATTTACAGATCAGATAGCGATCTGGTATTATCTATTGTATGCAACGTTAACATCTCGTTTTTTGCACAAAAATTAATGCAGTACTTAATACTGGTCCGATTTTAGACGTATTGTTTGCATTAGTTTTAGTTGAAAGTGAATGGAATATGTTAAAAGTATGACAGTATTTTTAAAAGTGTTTAAAAAAGTATTAATATTAAGTATTTTTAAATACTTAGTATTTTTAAAAAAGTATTTAGTATTTTTTAAAAAAATGTAAATACTTTTTTAGGTTACTTTTCTCCGTACGCCAAGTATTCTTTTGGATGACTTAATTACAAAATGATAAGAGAAAATGTGAATTTTTGTTAAGATTTTATTATTGCATTATTATTATTATTTTTTTTTTTTAAGTTAAGGTGGTATTTTGTTTTGTGGTATTTATACACCCCCAAGGCAACTGGACTTGCCGTTAGGTATTACGCAGTCCCGGTGGAGTGCCGTGGCCGAGCAGATTAACTACTATCCCCCCAGGCTCAGGTCCAGAAACTGGACCCCCCCTCACCCCATTGAGGTCTCCCCTGTTTCATCGAGACCCCTCGACTCCCTGCTTCTGAGTTGCCGAAAAGCCCTTCCTCCGGAGAGCTGCCCTTCTCGGCCATAGGTATTTAGATAGTTGCCGCCGTGTAACCGTACGCTTTAAAACAGTTTTTGAAAAACTTTGTATGTGTGATACAACTATATAAGCAAAAGTTGACCGTTTTACTGCTAACTAGCAGTGTCCAAGAGGAAAAATCCTACTCTTATATTTGAATGGTCGTGTTTTACAAATTCGGTGAATATGGGAAAAAAACAATAAATATTATATGCATACAAAAGAGTACAGCGTGCATAACAGAAAAGATTCAAATTATTTCCAGCTACTTTTTCTTCTTCTTAACCAAATATATATTTTCATATTACCTTATTAAGTCCTCAAACATGTGATATTCAGCTCTACAATCGACTTTCTTTTTGTTCACCTCGGATGCTGGCTAAAACTATCAATATAACTCTCAGAGAAAGTAACATACAATGTATTATTACTAGCAAAAAAAAAATCACCTAAAGGCCTTATATGATTTGTACATCTCAGGATAGCCGTCATATGAAGAACGAAACAGATAATTTAAAGTAGCAAATTATTCTTATTTTTAAAAAAAAACTATAGACTACATTGCATTAGTTCAGTGGAATAAATCCACGTACTATTATAATATAACAGGAAGGATTTTTTTTTTAGATCTAATCAAAACATTAAAAAGTTACATATTTATTAATCAACATTACCTTTTAACTATATTACTGAATATTGATTAAACAATCATGATCTCAAATACCATAAAATAGATTAAATGTATCATCCACTTGATTCACAAATCAAATTAAGTATAACACAAGACACGTGTTAAATTACGATAACTATTCACTGATAAAATAACAAATGGAAGAACCATAAGTAACTAAACTGAATTATTAAAACCTATCTTAACTGATGGAAGTAAATAAAATTACATGGTAACAACGCGAACGCGTACACTTAAACAGATGAACTGGGTTACAACGCGACTGATAAGTAATTTTACTGTTACAACTGAACGCACGCTGAGTTCGATAGGTAGCGCGTAACGAACATGATGCTGTAAACGTTGAGTGTTGCTGGGTGGGGGAAAGGTAAGAGCACGGAGTGAACAGCGATGACAACGACAGTATTATGTCAGTCGTTATCTTCCAATCTACTTGTTATGTGTAAATAGTTTCTATTATATAAATAAATTTGGTTAAAATCCTAGTAAAGATAAAAAAATTTATACGTATTTGAATACTAGATCGTGGATACCGGTGTTCTTTGGTGCTTGGGTTTCAATAAACCTCACTTCTCAGGAGTGGTCGACCTGAGATTCTACAACACATTTACAATCTTCATTCTCATTCATACACATCATCCTCATTCATCCTCTGAGGTAATAATATCTTAACGGTAGTTCCGGGGGCTAAACAGATAAACGAGAGAAATAAAAAATGTAATAAAATAAAGTTGTTTAAAAATTTGTAATGTACTCATACTTCCAAAGATGAACATATTTATTTTATTTGATAAATTACAGATATTAATAGGTAAAAAATATTTAAAAATTTTTTATCAACTTATTCTATAGTTTTTGGTGTTAATTCTTAGCTTCACATTTTTCGTAGATAAAAAAAATCTGATGCAGACACTACAACATGACTTCCTTGTACGCCTATTTAAATTATATATAAACATTTTTTCTTTTAAATGAAAAGAATATAAAATATTTTTTTCATTAATAACTTCTGATTTTTCCATATTTTTTTTTTTATTGTCATTATTGAATTATTATTTATCTTAAAGATTTGTTTACAATCTGAGGTTAATAATTAACAATAAATCAATTTTTAAATTAAAATAAAGAGATAAAGAAATTCGAACCGATGTGCCTTTCCCATGTAAGACCCAAATATTTCATTAATTAAAATTTTATTTGGCTATAACTCTAGACGGATTTGAATACTAGATCATGGGTACCGGTGTTCTTTGGTGGTTGGGTTTCAATTAACTACAAGTTTCCGGAGGCTAAACAGATAAAGATAAGGCTATAACTCTAGAACCAATGAAAATAAGTATCAATTATTATATATCGTTGAAAAGCTGTCATTGAAAGCTTTCTTGAACACCTTTGGTTCAGTAAATTGCAATCAAAAGGGGAGGTGTACAACTAGATGTTACAACAGTCCTAAATATAAAATTTCAACATCCTACAGCTAATCGTATTTGAGTTATGCGAGACACATTCGTACATACGTACGTATAGACGTCACGACAAAACTATTTAAAATTGATTCAGTGAAGGTCAAAATTGATATTCCGTTGAAATCTGAAAACATGAATTTTTTGAATACTTCCTTACATCGTATAAGGAAGTAATTAATTTATAACAGAAAATTTATTTTTAATTTATTTTTTTTAGCTGGAAGGATTCCCAAAATTTTTCTTTTATCTTTCCATCGAGTATAGTAAGAATTAAAGCCAAAAGTATGGTGATCATATAAAAAATCTTGGCGTCGAAGTTTTTCAAATGGTTACGTATTAGGATCCAACTAGATTATTTAGACAAAAAATAATATATGTATGTATGTATGCATGCATACGGTCATACGTATGTACATCGCATTTCTTTTGACCTTAAATATCAAGAGATTGACCGAACCGATTTTCTTCAAATTTGGCTCAATTATTTTTTTTTTTTTATTTATGGGAGTATTGATAATTTTTTTTCAAACTTCAAAAAACGGAAGGGTTATCAAGGTAAAGCCAATTTTGGTTTTCTTCAGTGGCAAGAAAACTTTATTAAAGCAGTTTTTTAAAAAATAATTATTGATTTTTTTCCGGAAAATCAACCTCTCCGCCTATCAAAATTTAAATATAAATTTTTTCTTTTGCTTTATCTCCGATCAGTTTACTTTTAAATTTTTTTGGTGTTGAAGTTTTATACTTCATATATAAAGCTATCAGGAAATGTCAAAATGATCGAAAATTACTCAAATCGAAGAGGAATACCTCATTTGAACTTAAATTTGACTTTGACCTTATTAACACGATTTTTTCTAGTGGAATGATCTATTTTTGATCTCACCAATGAAAAGAGCAGAAAATTTTTCATTGGATTATGTGGTCACACATATGACCTTGGAAGTTTACTGAAGGTCATCCGGCTAACCATCAGACGTGTTATACGGGTGCTAGATTCTTTTCGCAGATATTTACATATATTTTTAATCCTAGTAAAGATAAAAATTTTTTACGGATTTGAATACTAGATCATGGATACCAGTGTTCTTTGGTGGTTGGGTTTCAATTAACCACACTTCTCTGGAGTGGTCGACCTGAGATTGTACAAGACTACACTTCATTCACATTCATACATATCATCATTATTCATCCTCTGAAGTAAATACCTTACGGTAGTTCCGGAGGCTAAACAGATAAAGAGAAATATTTACAGTCACTGATTTCTAAGATGTGAGAAAAGGATTGGTATCTGATACTGTCTTGAATAAGCAAATTGTGTTGATCAGACACCGAATGTGATTAACTCCAAAACCATAAACTTCAAGAAACTGGAAAAAATGAGACAATCATAAACGTCACGACTTAATTGAAGTACGTTGAGATGACTTTTTCGCTCTTTCAATTGGTGCTATCGAAAAAGGTAATTCCATTTGAAAATCCTCAATGATCTTAAGACGACCTCAAAAGGGATCCTCAAGGCCACCGTCGGATATCCCCCTCCTATAAACATAACTTCTGTGAAGTCATTTTATGCTCTTTCCATAAAGATAAATTTCAGGCCATTTATCTCGAAAGATAAATGTCCTGAAATTTACAATATTCCAGGAATATTTTACCATTTAGAAAAATGTCTAACTAGTATAACACTGTCACTGATGGTTAGCTGTATGACGTTTAAAAAAATCTCCTTGGTCATATGTGTGACCAAGGAGACATCCAAGGAGATTCCATTATAGACATTTTGCTTTTTTCATTTTTGGGATCAAAGATAAGTAATTCCATTTGAAAAACATCTTGCTAACCTTTAAATAAGATCAAGGTCAAGTTAAAGGTCAAATACTAATTCACCAGTATATAGTGTAATCTTCTAATCTGAGTAACTTTTGTATAGGTCTTTTTTTTTAAGTAAACGTAAAGAGTACAATAGTTTATTACAGTACGCACACACACACACACACACACATATACACATATATACATATATGTACTGTAAAAATCTGTAACATCTATATATACACAGTATGTCTGAAATATCCCCGATCTTAATTAAATAAAAATACAGATATAAACGAATTTTCTCACATCAGCCCTCTACACAGCACTCTTCTCTACTTATACGCTCCTTGCAGCGCAGGTAGAGTCTGTCAAACGCTTTGGAGAAATCACTTTGCGGGATCGCCTTCAACTGCTCGGTGCAAGCCCTTTGGATGGCTGGAATGTCGTCGAAAGAGCGACCTTTCATCTTCAACTTGAGTTTCGGGAACAGGAAGTAGTCTCCTGAATCCAGGCCGGGTGGGATAAGGCGGTGATTTGATTTGCAGCGTAATAACGTGTTAAAACTATTGCCATGTGTGTCAAGGTATTGTCGTGCAAAAGTCCAACTGCCCGATCCAGGTACTCGGCCGGATTCGAATGCCTCAGATATTTCATTACTTTCAAACATTAAAATTTGGTTTATTAGCAATCAAAAAAATGTTTTAAAAGATATACAAATTTTGATAAATCAACTGATGGACAAGAATTTAGTTGTTTTTTTTTACTGGTCTCAAATTAAATAAATGATGCTAATTTAAAATACAGGTGTACATTTATTTTTTTTGCTCACCTTGAGTAAGTAACTTTTTTATCTGTAACTGGAGAATATCTTAAATGAAGAAAATCGGACGATGCTAGCACACAAGAATTTTATCACTTAGATCTTGTTTGACTCAAACTTTTTAAATCCTTTCACAGAATATACAAATTTGATCAGTGGAAGGAATAAGTCAATTTTTTTTTCAATAAAAAAAATAAATTATTAGAATACTATAATTATGAGACTCCAGATTTAGTAAATAATTTTGAACCTATTTCGTTTCTATGGACAAAACTCATTTTATCAAAAAACATTCTTTAGAATATATGACCGATATCAATGTTAAAATGAGATCTAAGACAAATGCTAACTCCAATAAGATCCTTATTTTATTTAAGGCGATTCAAGGAGAAAATTTCATAAGAGTATAAAATTTGTGACTTTTTTTTAATTATAAAATATTTTTTTTTTAATAAAATATCACACTTTTTGTGTATATTTTTTTTCCTTATAAGCCTGTGGTTGTTTACTTGATTTATCAGAGTGATAAACGTAGCCAAATATTTTATGTTTTAAAATAGAAAATAAAATATAATTTTATTAATTTATTGTTTTTACCCGTTTTTCTTTCTACTGGAAGTTTTCAAAGCTTTTTATTATTTTACAGAGTTTGGATTACGAACAAACACTTTGGTACAACTCACTTTGTAAACGTTGTACGAAGTACATTTTTGACTATGAGAAAAATATGATACAACTTCTGGTAGTTTTTTATATTATGTGTCAATTTTGTTGTCTACAACTTGCACAAGTCTAAAGATATCAAGATTTAAATTTAAAAAAAAGAAAATTAAAGGTTCCGGAGGTTAAATAACAAAAAACTAAATAAAATAGTTATAAAATTTAAACAATGCGTTACATACATCGTTGTTAATTTAACCTCATACCAACATACGTTAAAGCTTATTAAAATCATTCTACATAAGACATCAGAGTTAGTAAGAACAACTAGAAGAGGTAAAAGAATAATGTTGAGCGGATTGCTGTATATAATTTTAATGATTATTATTTATTAATTTTCAATGATAATTTACGCTGGACGCTATATTATATGGAATGCACCGCTACTTAAATATGTAGTCGGTTTATTATTATCCAAATATTTTAGTCCGAAGATTAATCAATTAAAATTTTAAATTACTTATAGTAACTCATCAAAATTACTACAAAATTTTAAGTGTACAAGAAACAATATAAAAATTTCACGTAAGAAAATTTCTACATATTAAAAATCAAGAATATCAAAAATACAAAATTATAAGTGTACAAGTAACAGTATAGAAATTCGACGTGAGAAAATTTCTACATATTAAAATCAAGAATAAAATTACAAATATAAAAGAAGTAACTTTAAAATTCCTGGTAAGAATATTTATTTAAGTGATAAAATTTTTATGTATCAATATCAATAACATCAAAATTCTAATGTATATATATATATTTTTTTTTTTTTTTTTGTAAAAAAAACATTGTTTTGAATTCTTATTTTTTTACAAAGTGTGTATGTATATATATATATATATATATATATATGTGTGTGTGTGTGTGTGTGTGTGTGTGTGTGTGTGTGTGTGTAATGTCAAGTTATACTTAAATTTTATTAAAATGTTCTGTAATAATATTCAAAGTTAATACAGTCAGGAATTTGTGTGTGTGAGTGTATATATATATATATGTGTGTGTGTGTATATATATATATATGTGTGCGTGTATGTATATCCTGAGGCTGTAAGCCAGCTAGTTCGTATAGTTGAGGAGGCAGCAACAAGCACCAGGCGCACAAGAAGGATTCCAGTGGTCGTTTTTTAGACGTGAAAAACGCCTTCAACTCTTGCGTTGGGATGCCATTTTTGGATCCCTCAGGGACCGCGGGGTTGAGAACAACCTGCGCAGGATGTTTCAGAGATATTTACAGGACAGACATCTAATTTGCTATGCTGCCGATACTACTGTCAGGTTTCAGGTTACATGTGGGGTCCCTCAAGATCAGTTCTAGGACTGACATAATGGAACCTAGTATTTGATGGTGTTCTCCAACTGCCTGCCTGCCCTATCCGGAGGGAGTTGTTCGACTTGCCTTCGCAGATGACCTTGAGCTGGTGGTGTGAACAGAAGATTGAGGTTGCAGCCACGAAAAATATAGCGATACGGAAAGTTCAATATTGGTTAAAAGTACGAGGCCTACGCCTTTCTTATGAAAAAACAAAGTTTATTACGATGGCTGGCAGAAGACCCCTGGCTCCCATCGCGATTACACTAGATGATGTCCTATCTGTTCCTCGACCTCTGTCAACTATCTAGGGTTCTGGCTGGACAAGGGTAGGACGTTTTCAGTAGACGCCAAGGGAACCTCAAGGTTGAACGATTAGTGAAGACACTGAGTAGATTGCTAAGCAACATGGCAGGTCCACGGTCCTCTCGGAGAAAGATCTAAGCGCAGTAATCAATTCGATGATCCTTTATGGAGTCACAGCCTGGGAACGTGATTGGAGAGAGACATAAACAGATGCGTTCTGGAAGGAGTCCAACGACGGATTGCCCTTCGGATCATATCTGCCTACACTTCAGTTTCAACGGAGGCCTCATTAGTAATTGCTGGTGTTCCATCACTCCATTAGCTTACCGTTATGCGATGTAAGATCATTGAGGGTGAAAACAGGAAAACTGCACTACAAGATATGAACCGAGAATGGCAAAGGAGATGGAACCAATCTTCAACAGGGCGTTGGACGTGCCGTTTAATTAAGTATATTGCGCCATGGATTGACCGTAAATTTGGACAGTTTAATTACTAGTTGACAGAGCAGGTAACAGGACCACTTTTTGCAGATACCATTATATCGTGCATGCTCTCTGGTGCTGAGAAGTTCAGAGCGGTGTCTTGTTATGCGACACAAATATTGCAACGCAAGTTCAGGGATGATGGGGTAGCGAAAGAGTGACGGACAGACCTATGTGGAGTCTGTCATTCGTCTCGGCTTGCCTAGATGGGCGGCGATGATGAGACACGTGGACTCCATCATCATTCAGCTGTTAAGATCAAAACCGGCTTTTTGTCATGCCAAGTATACTACCGGTAGACTGGGAGGCCTGTTCGAGTATTTAGACACTCCCGTGGGCTGAGCAATGCTTAATTGTGGGTCCGGTCCAGAGGTGAGGTGGAAAAGGAATGGAAAAAAAAAGAAGATATTAAGATATTTTTACAATAATTATGACTTAATTTTTTATTGTTTGAGTGATAACTACCAACTTTTCACTAGTTTTCGTGTTTAACGGGATGTTTCTGAAGTGAATTCAAATTAATTTATTTTTGACCGTTAAAACTCAGTTTCACCAATGTTCATTAATAGAATTAATGTTATTAATGTTTACATGTTACTTAACAATATATTAATTATAGTTAAAGAGTACAATCTTTTTAAATCGTTTTTATGTTGTATTCATTAACCCCCCCCCCCACAGTGTCACAACTAAAAATCTAACACCAGCAGTTCATTAAAGAAAATTCTAAGCCTGTCAAAGATCAACTATTTTTATCTTTGTATCTATTTACTAATTAACTAAATATAATCTTAAATACTTCTTGAACCCTAAATTAACGCTGGAAAATTGATCTAAAGTTAAAACTAAAATTTAGTTTTGTCTGGGTTTGATGCTTTGTTTTACGTTACCTTTTATTCTTCTCCTTTTTTCTGTTTTTTTTAAAAATAGGTTAAAATAATATCGATTTCTAGCTTTGCTTTCAATGCCATTACTTTATTTGGATTGAGTTGATCAATTCATAATATTTTTTTTTTTTGCTTTTTTATGTTTCTTCTTCCTAATGTCTTTTGAGAATCTTTATTTTCCTATTCAGAACTTTTGGAAACTTTCCAAACAATTTTCTTACTGTAAATTACTATTGCTATTTTATTATCTTAGCCAGCAACAATATATGTCAAGACCAAATTTTAATTCATTAAAATAATTTTAACTAAAATGTATCTTAGCGTTAAAATTATTTATTTATACAACAGATATCCTATAAACATATTGGAAATAAAATATTTTTTTTTTTTTAATATTTTAATCGCTTTTGAATCCGACTTTGCTTAAATATAATTTAATTTTGCCGACTATAAAAAGATAAATTATATTTTCTTTTCTTTGTTTAAACAGTTCAGCACAAACCTGGAAAATTATACTGTTATATGGTAAGGAAATATCTTAATGAACCAAGAACGTCAAGCCCAACCAGGATTTAAATTCCGGACCACTCATGAAATATTGAGTTGCTACATAGATCTCAGTAATTTATCTCTGAATATCAATGTTTGGTTAAAAAAAAAATAAGAAAACAATAAATTGACTTGTATAAAAACTAAATCTCAACAAAAATATAATTTTTAGTCAATATCTAATTTAAAACATATGGAGAATCATACTCACTTTCTTCACTCAGCACTGAAATCCGTTTAATTTAGAAGTTAAAATAGTCGAATTTTTTTATTAATTTTAATCAATTACTTTTAATTAATCAAATATCTTGAGCAATTACAAGCAAGAAATTGTTAACGTTATCCTACAGCATTAGCAAAGTACAAGATAATAAAAAAATCTTAGTTTCTGGATCTTTTATAACGTACAAGACATTAATAAACCGATGAAGAATTGCAGAAATGCGTAAGTAGAGTAATTAAAAAAATGTTATAAAAATCGTTATCTTTATTAAATAATATTAGATTTCAAGTGAGATTATAAAAAAATACATTTTTCAAAACTTTTTATTAAATCCGTACTTGGAGTGTATGAATTTTAATATCGTTAACTGTAATGGTTGTTTTTGTGACCTAAAAAGTATTACTCGTCATTAATAAATACGACAAGGCCCGTCTTAAGAATAACAATCATCCTACACTAATTTTACTAAGAAAAGTTAACTTTCTTTTCCAAGTCAAATATGCAATTGTATATCGATCCACCAAATGTAAGTTACATCCAGTCTGCAAATAACACATTTATTCTAAAAGGTACTAAATTTTTTATCATTTATGAACTGTATTGTGTATCACTGTAGGAATGGGAATCTTTTTTATATCAGTAATTATTTATTTTGAATACACATTCTAAAATTTTTTACAGATTTCTGTATTTATCCTGTACCTGAATTCTTTCTTTTTTTTTTTT
>JAAAKQ030037410.1:0-16889 GCA_010016005.3 Zanna intricata
GCCGAACTCGTAACTCTAAAATTTCTAACCCATGTTAGAATGGTTTTCCTGTCAGGGATTGCACCGTGTCGACTTATACCGAAGTGTGTACGAAATAATCGCTGCGTACAGATTACAGAATCACCATTTTTAAAATAAGTTTCGATGACGAACACACGATGTTCTCCGCTCCACGCCATGTTAGCGACTGAAAATTGCAACACCAGACCTGCACTACGGAACCAGTCCCCGGACCCGCCTACTACCACTAGCGCTGAGCTACGACGGTGGCAAATTCGGAAGTTATTTCTGCCGCTCCCTGTATAAATTTATGGAAACTGCATTTTTTCAAATACAAATGATTCGTAGTACTAGATACATAATGTAACCCACCCGATTGGTCTAGTGGTTAACGCGACATCGCAAATCAGCTGATTTCGAAGTCGAAAGTTCTAAGGTTCTAATCCTAGAAAAGATAAAAATTTTTATACGAATTTGAATACTAAATCATGGATACCGGTGTTCTTTGGTGGTTGGGTTTCAATTAACCACACTTCTCAGGAGTGGCCGACCTGAGATGTACAAGACTACACTTCATTCATTCACATTCATACACATCATCCTCATTCATCCTCTGAAGTAATACCTTACGGTAGTTCCGGAGGCTAAACAGATAAAGAGATACATAATGTAACGAGTTAGTACTAGCAGCTATATTTTAATTTCATTATGAACTAAGTGTTAAATTACCAAAATTATATTGACTGTTTTTTATTTTTTTATTTATATTACTTTTATTGTCTTATGACTACTTCTCTTGTAAATTATATTTCTAAACGATTCATTATTATACCTATTTCACTTTTAAGAATTTGTTTGTTTGTAGAATACCTTACAATCTTAATTTGTATGTAATTTTTTTTGAATGGTTACATTGCTTTGTAATTGCAAGTATTTGCTTTAACATTTAAAAATTGTTTTGTTTCTTATAATTATTTACCATATTTTGTGTTGTGTATTTAAAAATTTGTAGTATTATATCCAGTGCTTCTCAAATGTATAAGGATACTATTAAAAATTACAAAAAAAGTAGCATTTATACACAATATTATCTATTAATCTTTTCATTTTGACACATATTACAATCAATAATTCATTTCTTATAACAGTACTTTGTTGGACCACCCTTAGCCTTCCGGTATGCTTCAACTCTGTTTACCATACTGTCAATCAGAGCCCAACAGTATTTCTTGGTAAACGACTGCCAGATCTCTTGGAGCTTCAATCGAAGTTCTGCCTTATTGTGTGGCTTGCAAATGAGAAGTTTTGCTGCCATCTGTTTCCAGAGATTCTCGATTGGGTTTAAATCTGGAGAACGGGTTGGCCATGGAAGAAGAACTTCTACATCATGTTGGTTAACCATTTCATTATCATTCTCGTTTTGTGGCATGATGCGTTGTCTTGTTGGAACAAAACATTTTCTCCAAGGAGGTTATTCACTGATGGAAGCATCACCTCCTCCAGCATATTTTATTGAGGTCATGCAGCAATGCAGCTCTCCTGGACCTTCACTGGTAATGTACCCCAAACCATGAAGGCATTGCCTCCATGTTGAACTGCTGGGACAATGCAAATGGGCAAGAACTTCTCAGTTCTTGTGCGACAGCAGACTCTGATCTTCCGTTTTCGGAATTGTTCAAACCTACTCTTATCAGAAAAGGCAACATGACACCAAGCTTCTATCATCCATCCAGAGCGTTCTCCGCACCATTCTTAGTGCCTCTTTTGATGAACATCTGTAAGTAGACAGTTTTGTAGCACGTATCGAGATTCTAGCCCAGCCTCAAGAAGTCTTCTTGAAACAGTATGGATAATTATAGAAATCCCAACTTCATGACTCATTTCACTACCTAGTTAGCTAAGTCCTGCCCTCCAATTAGCTTTACATTTTTGGATAATCATCCTGTTATTACATGGGCTGGTTTTTTTTCTAGGCCTACCAGACTTTGATCTATCAGCAACAGAAACAGTTTCTTTAATTTTTTTTTTTTTATTTATTCAACACATATTTAAGATGATAGCAATCTTTCTTAAAAGTTTTATCTGCCATTTACAATCTAACACACATAACGTACAAAACACAGATGGAATAATGTAAAAAGCCAATACTACCATCCTGACCATAAATTTCCTCCAATTTTGAAAAACAAATTCATTATGTAAAATGACAAAAAACAGATTTTAATTGCCTTTTTTGAAAAGTTTTGAAATAATCTCACTTGCTGATTTTTTTTTATTTATAGTTCACAAAACTCACAATAAAAAATAAAATTTGGTGCAAAATTTAAAGATTTTAAGTCAAGTAATTTTCGAATAATCTCTTCTTATCTATTAAAAAAAAAAAAACATAAATTTTCGTTGGAAAAAAATACAAAAATTGCGATAATATGCTTTAATTAAAGATAGAAAAATGTAACATACCAGAAAAATTATTTTTTCCTGTACTTCAAACCACACGCATTACATTACACAGATTATCAACATTGTCAGGCTATGGTCAGAAACAAACTAGATTAAGGGTGTTCTTATAAATTTGAGAAGCACTGTAAGTTAACGCACCAGGTTGGTCTAGTGATTAAATTCATCATCACAAATCAGCTGATTTCAAAGTTGAGAGTTCTGAGGTTCAAATCCTAATAAAAGTAGTTACTTTTATACAGAAATACTAAATTGTGGATACCAGTGTTATTTGGTGGTTGGGTTTCAATTAACCACACTTCTCAGGAATGGTCAACCTAAGATTGTACAAGACTGCAATATCAAGACACATTCATACATATCAACCTCATTCATCATCTGAAGTAATACCTTATGGTGGTTTTGGAGGCTAAACAGAAAAAAAGTATAAGTATTTTATAGATTTTCAATGAAATTATTATATTTTTTGAAGCAATGCACAACATTGTTGTCTGTGTTGTACAGAAAATTGTGATTATCATAAAAGTTGCTTAATAGAATTATTTTGAAGGATTATAAAAAACTTTCAACTTTTTCAGTCAGCCCACTTTTATCTCCACTTTAAGTTATTTTTCTGAATGGGAAAAGTAGTAAATTACATGATTACCATTGCATCATGTTAAATGTTCCTGGGTTCAAATTCCGGTCAGGCACGACATTTTTCATATGCTACATTTCCATATCCCAAGCATTATATCTACAAGCTTATTCCATATCTACAAGCTTATGTCATTATATCAAGAAAAAAAATTGCTAATTTTATTTAAACATAGATTTATAATAAAGATTACAAAATTAAAGACTTTTTTTTTTACAAAAGATATGTTTTAAGTAGTATATTTTAGCCTATCAACAGCTGACTTTTGAAGTCAAAGTTCTGAGAATCAAATTCTCTCTCTTCTGTTTTGCCTCTAGAACCATCATAAGGTATTACTTCAGAGTAAGATGTAAATGAGTGGTTCTGGCTCAAATCCTAGTATATATTAATTGCTTTTATATGAACTTGAATACTAGATCGCGGATACCAATGTAGTTTGGTGGTTGGTGTTTAATTATATATATATATATATATATATATATATACATCTCAGGAATGGATGGTCTGAGTCTATACAAGATTATATCTCATTTATATGTATACATCTCATCCTCAACTTATAAGATTCTGGAGAGGCAGTTGCTGAAGTTGCTTATTATTGACTAGTTGAAGAGATTGCAACATAAAAATAAGGTACATAAAAGTAGTATAATTTCATTAAGTTATAAATACAATGTGGTTTATAAATTTTATTTAAAAGTTTTAATTAACAGTATTGTGTTTCAGATTATTAAATGAAATTTTTTAAATATGTATGTATAGGTAGTTTCTGAATATTCATATATATATATATATATATAAAATGTACATACATCCCATGGATATGGCAGATATGTAATGAGTCAAATTTATACACTTAAAATCATACACATGAAATCAAACTGTTAAACTTGGTTTATTTATTTTCAAATACAATTTAGCATGTATTATATGCAGTATGTGAAACAATAATTTTTTTTTAAACATTTTGATACCATATATTTATATTTGTATATGGACTATTGACTAACTAATGTACTATCCCCACTGCTCTTCTAATCAGTCACATAGTAACACTTCTGCATCAGGTTATGTTAAACCTAATTTTTATTTAATTATTGAAGTTTAATATGTTCATTGTTTATTTTTTTTTTAAATGTACATATCAACTTTAATGTCAATATTGAAACCTAAACTCATAATGATTAAATAATACACAAGTAGATAAAGAAATATATATATATATATAACGTTAATAGAAATAATAATTTCTTTAATTCGAACATTTTTCATCAAACTTCCCAGTTTCCTTTATCTCAATCAATTTTAATTGGCACTTTATTGTTTCTCATACTGGTAGATACTATTTAACTATCATTAATGACAAAGTCATATTAAAGAAAATAAAAATATTTTTTAGTGGTTATACTTAAAAATTTTTTTCATTTGCTTAAAATCAGAAATAATCATTTTACAAAAAAATAAAAATAAATGTGATTTTAAAGTAAAAATATAACCAAATATGTCACTGTTTTCATCAGGAAATTGTTTTTTTATAAGATTTTATTACTTTGCATATTTATGCAATTTTTCCTGGAATATTTTACATTACACATATTTCAAATCAATTGTGTGATAAATTAAGAAAATTTATGTACGTGGTATATGTATTTAACATTGTTTTAGCTTATTTCCTTTAATTTAACAGCTTATTATAAATTTGAGCATTTTAACAAAATTCATGAATATATTTAGACATTTAAAAGCTTCAATTGAATTGATATATAATGTTTTTTGTGATTATTTTTTGTATTATTTTCATTTTTGTTATTTACATTAACAACAATTAAATCTCTAATTACTTTTCTTACAATATTAAAATGATATGATTCAATTTAAAATATGTATTATAAAACAATGATAACTATGTATTACATTAGTCTCATATTAAGTCAAACAATTTATTTACATTTTTAACACATAGATATAATTATTTTCATGTTTATTTTACACAATAACCTATGTGAAACCATAAACTACATAAATCATTTGATTAATATTTTATTGAACAAACGCCTTTTTCCATAATGTATAAATTAAATGAGTTAAAGTAATTTAATTTTATATATCATATAAAAAGGCTATTTACAAATATAAGGAAGATATATATTAAAAAAAAAAAAAAATTATTGAAACCAAAAATGAATGATTATAAATAAAAGGGATTACATTATTTTGTGAGTTTAATTTTTTATTAACACCCAAAAGAATAAATGTAAATAAAAGAATTTTAAAAAATTTACTAACTGTAAAAATTAAATTATTAAATTCAAAACTGAAAGCACTTTAACCTGCCAATTTAGCAAATAAACTATTACATTACTAAAAATTCTTTTGTACCAATTAGGGTTAATATAGCATTATAATAAAAAAAGAACTTTACTGAGAAGAAAAATAAACCAAAATTTAAATATATATTAATAACTCATAATCTAGATATAATATGATATATATATATATAAACAAATTTTTAGGGATATAGGAAGTAGAAGGTATACCCTGAAATGAAACAACTGGCACTGGATAGAGAATCTTGGAGATCTGCATCAAACCAGTCAAATGACTGAAAATATATATATATATATATATGTGAAATTACTGTATTAATTACATATACTTAACAAAATATGAAATATCTCTTTTTATATAAGTTGGTTTTAAGTACCAATAAAGAATTAACTAAAAATGGGAAATTCCATCATTACTGTGACTGCAATAGTTTATTGAATAGTATCCTATTAGTAAAATAAAATTACTTTGTTAAAATTAATTTTAACAAAATAATACTTTTTTTGCAGACATCACTAATTAAACTTATCATCATAAATATTACTTTTAATATTAACCTAGCTGGACAGTAAGAGGTTAAATTCATTAAATCACAGCTATCAAACCTTGATATACTGCTTCCAATAGGAGTGACCAAGGTAAATTTTATCCTTGAGAGAATGTTGTAGTTTATATTTTATTTTGCAAGAACTGTGTGAACAAAATACATAAAACAAAGATGTAAAGTACATAATTATTAATGAAATGTTATCAGTTAAGTGTGTCAAAGGCAAAACAGTTGTCTCATGTCATATGTTGTCTCATGTATGTTCATTTTTTTGTTCCTGAAAAGGTACAACCATCCTAGATCAGGTACACAAGAAAAATGAGTTGTTAAGTTGTTTCCTGTAGCCTTGTTCTCTACTTCTTGTTCACTTTTTAGTACCCATATACTATTTATATATTTTCATCTTTCTACCACTGAAATGTAGATAAAATTCAGCCCTGCAAATGATATTTTCACCGTTCATTGAAGGTGTTAGTAAATTTCATCACTCTTAAAAAAAGCTCGGATTGGTACTTGTGTGCTATAGTTGCTTGAAATAACAAAGCAATATTTTCATATTTTTCAGTCAATTGTAAAAGAATGCAGTATGTACTATACTCAAATTACTAAATTATAACTCCATAGTTAAATGAGAAATTTTGTTAAATATTACAACACCAATATTAAGACAGCAGTTTTGTAATTCAATATAAAATAATACTGGATATGGTATAAATATTATCAGTGTTAACTCCTTCAATGTACCTCAGTTGAGTAGATTTCAGAAATAAAACCTGAAATTGGACACATCAACATCTGAAACTTCAAATATTTTATCCCTGTAATGTATTAAAATTATCAAAACAAAAGCAAAAAAAGAAAACAGCTGACTTTTTATTAAGTATATTTACCCTTACACATATCTTAGCATTACAATAATATGTGCACTGTTACTTTTATTGGCTTTTGCTTTTTGTTATATGAAAATTTTCATAATACATTGCTGTTTTCAAGATTATTTATAAGTATGATGGTTTTTATTGTTTTTTTAATTGAAAAATCAATTTTTTAACTAATATGTGATCAAAACACTTAAAAAATCTAAATACCCTCTTATATAAAAAAAAGTTTTTATAATTACTAAAAAGTGCAAACAAATCTGAAAGTGAGTCACTGACAATTTTAAAATGTTATTATGTTTCATTACACTATTTCAGAATAAGAGATGTGATAGTGTACTACAGAAAATTTAAAAAAATTGATATTGTTTCTTATACAATGCTAACTAAAATTGTTGTAGTACAAGGTTTTTATCAAAATTATTATAACTCCCCATATATATTGAAGTCCACAAAATAAATTTATAACTAATTAAAGTGATAAACATTGTTAAATTTTTATGTTAATATTTAATACTGGTATTTTGTTAATAATATTTCATTTTTAAATTTAATAATAATATTTTGTTAATATTATTTGTTTTAAATAATTCAGTCTTTGTTGTGTGTAATCAGATTTTGAACTTGCCAGATGTTTATAGAAACTGCTAGAATCAGTAAAGTTGTATCTTTCTTTGTGTTATTATTTTTACTGAAGAATGAGTTTAGTTTTGTAATTAATGTAATCATTTATATTGTTTGGAATTAATTGTATTTATAAATAATGTAGATATTGTTAAGAGAAGCAAATAGACCTTTCTAGTGTTTTCTAGATGGACAACGGACAATATATATAGTGGGAGGAGGACACTGTTCATTGGCTCATTTGTGTATCGTAGTTCCGATAGGTGACACTGCCGTTGTACCGTGCGAAAGTTTAAATTTTATCGTATAGATTTTGTTAAGCGTTGTATATGTTTGTTGTGTTAAAAAAATTATTGTGAGGAAGTTTGATATCGTGCTGGTTATTTACGAATCATTCTCTCACTTCAAAATTGGTTTAAATCACCAGTAGAATAATCTGAACACCTGATTTGATTTTAGACAAAATTGACTACAAAAAATGAAATATTATTTCAGTAGGTTACAGTATTTTTATAGTTATTTTTTATCAAAATAGCTTAATTAGAAAAAACTTAACAGTACTAACATAAGAATGACATAATACAAATAAGAACAAAGTAAGAAAGTGTTCTGATCTCCATGTAATACCATGATCCCTTTGCATCAATCTAAGTGTCTACAGACAACTTTAAATTAATGCAATTTTCTTAAATATGGCACTTTATGTGTAAGCTCATTTTCTGTTTCATCAAGTTTATTGTTTAATTCTCTGTTTATCTATTTCTTATCAGTTATATTACATTAAATATGTACAAAAAAAGCCAAAATTACGAGAATAGTTGTTTTTTGGTATTATATTTGTTAACACTATGGAAGAGAGCCAGAGAGTATCAAATTGTTAATTCTGCACTAGATAGGGAATCTTGGAGAGCTGCATCAAACCAGTCTAATGACTGAAGACAAAAAAAAAATTCTGCATGAATAATATGATTAAATTTAAATGTTCATTGTGTACAATGAACTTTTTGGGCCAAGAAACCACGATAACCAAGAAATGGACCTTATTTCCTATTGTATGATGTATTGTATTGTATATTTTAACTTGAAGAATTTCTCTAAAGAAAAAGAAAAAGAAGAGATGAAAATTTAATTCGGACAGCATGTCTAGAGTTGCATGGCTATTTACAGCTGGTGTTTATAATTTAAATTTATATAATTTAAAGGTTATTCATGTTCATAATGATTTCTTAAAACTTATTTTGTATCAATATTTTCTTATAATCTAATAGCTGTGGTGAGGATTACATTGTTCATAACTTTTGCATTTGTATTTATACATTAACAGAGGTAGCTGTAATTTTACTTCTGTTTCTGACCATCCATAAAGCAAAAGCACTACAATTCAAAACATTGTAATCTAAAATTTACAGTTATTACAAGATAAAACACACCTAACTATACCTTTTGATAATATGAAAATATATATTACACCCATCAATCTATATCATTAATATTATTAAAATTATTTTGATAGTTACTAAAGTAAGAACCAATGTCTGCAAAAAATTCTCGACTAGAATTTTCCTCTAAACTTCTCATTATAGATATATATGTTAAAAACAGCATTACATGGTTTTCTGGTAATAAAAATCCTAATTACAATAACAACAGAAAATATAAATTTTGTTTCAGATATGTTACAGTTGTATGTGGTATAAATTTATTTGATATTAATGCTTTTAAATAGACTGCCCTTTTGTTGCTGTCTTCTTTATTAATTCCTTTTTCTTTGCCAGAGTATGGGACTTTTCTGGGTTCTCTATGTAATATTTTAAACCACTATTACAAGAACTGTCATCACTCTCAATGGCTCTGATAGTGAATAAATATTATAAATAAAGTAAATTAATATTGGAATCATACGCTAAATACTATAATTATTTCAAAAATTTTAATTTAAAATCTTTATTACATTACACTTATAGATAGATAAGTTTTACAAATTTAAAAAAAGATTACATTAAAAATGCATCTTTTTTTAGTTTAAATACTATCTATAAAACAATAAAATTACATTGATGTTATTTTTAATAAAAAAATAAACAAACATATTTATAAAATATTATAAAAATAGAAGACAATTAATATTTAATATTTGTATTAAAATAAATCTGTTTCCAAAAAAAAAATATTTGCAATAAAATTCATGAACAATCATTTTTCTTCCAAAAGCTTTTACATAGCGGCTGTACTATGTAAAAGATAACCTTCTCTGATCACTTAAAAAAAAATTTAAAAAAATAAATCTTGTATTCCAATGGTTCTCTATCTTTAGATGATAAATATAAAAATATTTTATTTAATAGTAATATAACTTTGTTAATAATATAATTTTATGGTTGTTCTACACTAGTAATAATTTAATGTAATTATTTAAGTTTTTTTTTTTCTAAATCAGTTTTACTTAATGTACACATTAAATCACGTAAATAGGTAATATTTATTATATGATAACATAACACAATTCATGTTAGCACTACAATGATTTAATTATAACTTTTATTTGAATGAAATGAGAATTTTCCGCATTTTAATAATTTATTTTTCAAACTATCAAAGATTTAGAACCATTGATCTTTATCGAAGATTTGGATAAAGATATTATCTTTATATAATAATTAATAAACCAGTGAAGTTACTGATGTAAAAAAAAAATACTAAAAAAATCTACAAAACATTTATAAATTTAAGCTTACTTATACATAAACACATTATTAAATACATCAAATTTTATCACATACAAATGGTATGATTTATGATATTTTCTAAGATGACTAAATTATAATAAATTTTCTTAAGCTACAAATTTTTTTCATTTAAAAATCTTATTGTCATTTTTTTATGAATAAATATATTCTATTCTGTAGTTATAATAAACATATTCTTCTAATTTTTTACTACTTAAATTTATGTAAATAGTGAGAGGCTATAAGCAAAATTGTTTTTCGATGACCTGATACGGTGAGATAAGTCACTCCTAAAAACAGTACATTTTTTTCTCAAGAATAATTAGTTCCATACTAAAATTTTTAAAGAAAATGAAGAATAAATTGGTTCTCCATTGGTTTTTTCACCGAATCTAAATACATTATAGCCATCATGGCAAGCCCACTGAATGCAAGTTACGTGCAACTTAAAAAATGGCAACATCACTTTCTTTATACCACAGAGACACTGAACATTATCACATCACATTCTGTAAGGGAATTTTTTTATTATACTCATAGATAACAATACTTCTTGCATCTTTCACCTCAAATCCTTTACATGCATTACAGTGGTAAGAAAGTCTCTGGGACCTACAGTGTAAAGCAACAAGTTAAGTGTAAAGACAGTGTAATATACACTGTCTTTATTGATTAGGGGTGACTACATAATTGTCTAACATGAATATTATACAACAGGCATTTTTATTAATAACTATCTTTATACGTAATCTAAGAGAAAGTACGTTTAAAATAATTCCATTCATGAAAGTATTTTTTCCTTTATTATTAAAAAAGTTATATTTTTTTAATGTAATATTTATAATATATATAAATATTATCTGTAACATTAACATTCCTAATAAAAGCTGCTATATATTATTTTATTATATCATTGAATTTAAAATCTGATTTAGCGATATTAAATGCATTACATTCATTCACAATTATACCTTTCTCAAACAGTGTAAAATGTATGCATCATACTGAAAAATATCCTAGTGTTATTTTTATGTATTATTAATATACATTCTCAAGAATAATAAGTCCAAAGACTAACCAGGGAAAACAAACAATAAATGAAATAGTCCTTCATTGTCACTGAACTAAATTTTATCCTGTTGCATGATAAAAAGTATGATAATAAGGGTAATGGCTGAACCATTAATCATCATACTTTAGTGGAATAGAGCTGCTAACTAGAGTAAGTTTTTTTTTTTTTTTAATGAGGTTATGGGCTCAATTGCTATATTCATTAGCTCAAATGGAAATTTGTAGCATATGAAATGTGCCATACCAAACCAGAATTTAAACCTGGGACTTTCAGATGAAAGGAATGTTACCACTCTGCCACGAAGATCAGCAATTAGGATAAGAAAGGATGGCTTAATAAACAGCAAGTTAAATTGAATGTGTTGAAAAAATACAGATATATATTGCTAACAGACCATGGTGATAGTTAAAGAAGATAAAGAAAGTTAATTCAGTAAATTCATGGGATTTAAGATAATTATTTTATTAATGTCATTATTACATAATGATTTATGAAAACTGATATTTGTAAATTAAAATGTTTAATTTATCAATGGAATTATATTTATGAATGTGCAATCTTTGAAAAAATAATTGTCTCTTTATTCTTAAAAAAATAACAGTACCCATTTCTGACAACTAGGCAACAGAACCTAATTTTGGATAAGTCAGGAAAATATTTTGGTTCACAGGGAAGGGACCTTATTAGGCTTGTGTTGCCATTTTTAGTAAATTACTGACCCATTTAAAACATTTTCTGTCAACTTATTAAATAAAACTGCCTTTTCAGAAATAATATTACTCTGTCAATGAATTTTTAAAATAATAATAATAATATTAAGAAAAAAAAATCTGAATTTTCTGCATCTCCGTTTAATATGTTCAAATAATCTTTTTTAATACCTTATTAACTGTTCTTTATTTTGTGATTATTTTATAACATAATATGTATGTAAAGCACATACTAAGTAAGTATGTAAAGTATATAAGTATGCATTTAATTCACTCTTATTTTACAAAATAAATTATATTTTAAACTATTTATGTGACTTCAACTATTATATTTTTTATTTGATAATTAACTGTGAATTTCCTGATGCTTCTTTGATCAGATGGTTGATAATCAGAATGGTTCCCTTGATCCATTTAGGGAAATGCTAGATTAATTCCTTATTTTTATCTGTGGAGTGTCATACTATACATACAGATGTTATGCATGTATATATATATATATATATATATATATATATAAAACTTGTCATTACATATCAGTCAGAATGCGATATTTAATAGTTAATAATCTGTATAGAATCAAAATAAGTCAACCATCCTCAACATTTTAATAATATTATATGAAGTGATAATCATTAAATAAGTATGAAGTGTATTAAAAATGTTATTAAAAATTATTTTATAAAACATGAAAATGAATATAATTATTTCCATTAAATACGTGTGTATATAAAACAAAGATTAAAAATATTTTATCTTAAATAATTGAGAGCACAAAAGAAATCATAAAACACTTAAACAAATGATACTTTGTTTCATTAGTTATAATTTAATGAAAATTCAAGTAATTTTACCCTAATTAATTAAAACCACAAAAAATTTAGTTTTTTATCATAGTGATATGAATACTTCTGCGATTATAATGTTGTCAAGCATTCTGTAGCTTTTACTAAAGCTTTTTCATATATATTCACACACACACAAACATATATGCATGCCAGTGTGATTTTAATCTTAAATATCTAATATAACTAATGTAATGCTTTTAAATCTTGTTTTTGTTTTATTAACAATACTGTGAAAATTTCATAAATATTCTCTTGTCTACAATTAATGTTTATATGTTGAACAACTAGTACATATAGGAAATCTAAGATTGAAATATAATATTTTTATAATATTTATAATTTATTTATATAATATTTTTATCTATAAAATATTATATTTTGAATGGTCATTGGTGACTGTTGGCAAATATTTATTAATGGTGCTGATGATTTTAAATATACTCGTATAATAAACCTAACTGTCCTAACCATTATTACCTAGAGAAATAAATCAAAAAATGTGAAAATCATCAAATAATAATGTTTCTCCCACTAAATTCATTAAAACTAATAAAACATCATTAATCATTGTGAAAGTACTAATCATTGTTAAAAAAATACCTACAACATAATCCAACATGCATTACACTTGACAGAACCACAGAACCCTGGACCTACAAGCAACATATTTTGAATACTGCTCAAAAACTGAAAACAAGAGGTAACATAATTCATAAGTTGCCTGGAAATATCTGGTGAGTGGATCCAAGCATACTTCAAATGTCAGCATTAGCCTTGGCCTATTCTGGGTAATATACCTTCACCACATCTCAGGTGCCAGAATATCCTCATACTACTCTAGAAAAAGATTACGAATGGAGTGACACCAATTAACATGGCTGTCAGTGGATTAACTAATTAGTTTTTGAAATCTCAAAAACCTGTATGGAAACTGCCCAAAAGCTTATAGAGGAGCTAAATGGCAAGGCAGTTTTCATGAGATGAAGACTACAGCTGACAATGGATAGAGGTTGTCCATGCACAAGTGCTGGGCTTTAGTCTACCAAGTCGGTTGTGGTGCACAAAATCGCATAAGAACTGGACATGGTAAAGGTTACTTTTTGAACAAATGGGTATGTCACCTATGGCTGATTGTGAGTGTGGTGAGACACTCCAAACTGTTAAACATCTAATTAAGTTCTGTCCACAACAAGTATACAAGTAAGATCTAGAAGATGTATATCATTGTCACCTGGAGTTGAATGGCTGAAGAACTGGGTGTCAATCTGCATCGATACTGAAATTTGTAATTATAGCTATATGAGTATATGTTCGTATGAACTCTGCTATTATATTTGTTTGAATAATTAGTTTAATATTTTGGACATAGATATCTATGTCTACTAAACAATAAATAAATAATAGTTGGTTGTGCTTATCCCTAAAGTATGCTGACTTTTGAAAGGTGATTTTTTTTATGAAATGTGAGTAAACCATTGATGGATTATTTGGAAAATACGTGTCAGTGATCATTCTATGGAATATTTATCAGAAATAACATTCCTGAATTTTTTTAAAAGAAGGTGCTAGTTTACTGGTAATTATTTGAGATGTATAGTGGAAGTATAATAATTTTGTTATTTCTGTCTAACTGTTGAATCATTTAGTATATATATTCCTCTAAATGGAATAATACATTGCTTATCTAATAATATGCTACATTTTAATTCATAGCTAAATTTCAGGTATTTAAGACAAATAACAATAGGATTAATGAGAATCAAACAAGCCATAATGGTCTCATAACATATTTATTCTTTGAAGTCCTTAAAAAGTAAAAGATAAAAGAATTTTTTAATTTACAAAAAAAAAAAGTGTGAACATATTTATTATAATAAGATTTTATATTCAAAGTCACTTAAAATATTAATCATTCACTCTTTTAACCTAATTACACTCTTGAGTATTAAATATTATTTACTGATAAATAGTGAAATCAGAGATTTTTCTATTTATAACAAGAAAGAAATGATTTTTTTTAAAAAAGCTAAATTTTAAAAGAAATTGAATCTAGTTCCAGTTGAGTTGAGAGAAAAAATAACTATTATTTAAATAGCCTTTAATATTTACCTGGGAATAACCCAGGTAATCGGATTTTTTTTTTGTATTTATATGTTAGGTACAACAGCTGTAATGATTATAGGCAACCTGATGTTAGGCAAAGTCAAAACTAGCATATGATTTTCAAGTATAACAATTCTATGCCAGGCTAACCAAGGAACATATATAATAAAGTAGTTCCCTATTGTCTTTTTCACCAAATTGAATAAATGAGCCATTGAAATACAGGTGATATTCAGCCATACAAGAAACATTCACCAAGTCCACCACAGGAGCTAGCTCTTTACACTAGATATAGCAACTCTAAGTAGTGTCACTTATACCTCAGATGCTTCACAAGTACAATCAAAAGAAAGTATGATAAGAAGTATAAAGCAACAAATTAATGAAGTCCTTTTTTAAGAAGCAATACTTTATAAACTGTCTGTACTCATTAAGGGAAATTTACTTCCTACATTTAGATGGTAATTCAGTAGAATATTTTGAAAATGTAGTTGATAAATAACTGTAGCTTTTATAAACTGTTTTTTTTTTTCAATTTATACACGCTTCTTTTAGTCAATAATAAACCAGTAACTTTAAACTAGTAGACACACCATATTCCTTTAAATATGTTTTTATCTTTAATAAATAAGTTATCAATGTGTATATAAGATATTTGTTTTAAATTTCAATAATTACAATTTTTTTCCATCTTGACAAATTACTGACAATCAGTTTAAATTAAAAAATGGAATATGTTTTTTTTATAAACTTTTATGGCAGTTTGAAGTTATATATACTGACTTTTGTCCAGTTAATTGTTTGATGCTGATACTATTTACAATTATTGGAGCTAATTTTCATTATTTTTTTGCAAAGTATTTATAAATTCTTAAAAACTATAGAATATACTATAATACATAAAAATAGAATACGTTATAAACATATGTTATATTTCCAGGTATATACACATGAAGAATACTTACATGCTAATATCCATAGAAAAATATGATTATTACATTAATATATACTTATACAAATATATTCATATAAAATTTCAAACATTTTACAAAATATTTTCAACATGAACTCTTGTGCAACTACACATAATATAACACAGGTTTTGTAACAAACATATTTCATAATTAAAGGTTTAACTTCGGATTTCAAACTTGAATTTCATTGCAAATATTTTATACATAAACAATTTTTTATATTACAAAAATTTAATTGATATAAAAAAATATTAAGCTTAATATATTTATATAATATATTATTAAGCTTAGTAAAAAATATTTAATATTCAGCTTATTGTAATTTATTTTGAACATATTTAAATAGAAATTTGGTATATGTAGTATGAAACATATGTTGAAATGTTTTATTATGTATCCACACAATGGATAATTAGGATACATCAACTAATGCATGTTTACAATATTTATATACATTTGTTTAAATTATAATACTAATATTCTCTTAAATCTAAATAAAAAGAACCTGTATAGGGGTTATATGAAGAGTTAGAGTTTAATGAAAAAATAAGTATTGCTATTTCCTTTATTTTTTTTTTATCACGGTGATTGCTAATGAGTCTTTTCTAAATCTAAAACACCGTATGTATATTGAGTAGATAGATTTTTACAACAATACATATAATCTACTTTAAGCTTTTCACATCTAACCAAACTCAAATTAAGTTAGTATTATTATATTATAGATCATTGTCAATATTTAACTATTATTCTTGATATGAATACATTTTATTATTTTTCTGAGAAATCAGAGTTTAAGTATTAAAGTTATAAACAAATATAAATGCATAAATGCAAGTATGAAATATGTATATTCATTCATTATACTTACTAAAAACATTCACCTGACACCAATTCAAATGTATTTCCTTAAACACACACACACACACACACACACACACACACACACACACACACACACACACACACACACACACACACACAC
>JAAAKQ030037421.1:0-16889 GCA_010016005.3 Zanna intricata
AGGAAAAAATGAACACAGAAATAAACCACTACTTAGAAACACGAAGAACGCGAAAAATATGACATGAAAACAGGCTACAAACGCCTAACGATCTAATTAACGTAATCCTAACCAATTTATGCTAATTCTTTATTAAGCTATACATATATATATACTTTGGTTACAAGGCACTACCCGTACCAAATTATTCGTTGTAAATCTTAAAACTGGTATATTCCCTGCGTACAGGAAATAAATAATTTCCGATTTCAGTTTGCTGAATTATTGCCACGTACCGCATTTTAAACGAGAAAAAATGCGACAACTCGCATTTGCATAACGCCATTTACCTTCCCTGTCGCTTAATAAACGACATTACGAAACCCTGTAACCATAAATTATTTTTTTAATCTCCGGGACATTCGTTAGGTATTACTTCAGGGGATGAGATATATGATTTATAGCGTGTGAAAATGACATGCCTGACTGGAATTTGAACCCGGGGCTTCTGGATTAAATAGCCGAAACCCCTATTACTCGCGCCACGGTGGCCGGCCTGTAACCATAACCTTTATTTTTATTTTTTTGTTTAACCTCCGGAACCACAATTAAGTATACCTTCAGAGAATGAATTGTAGCGTGTTGAGATGAATGAATTGTAGCGTGTTTGAAAAATGCCATGCCTGACCAGGGTTCGAACCCGGGACCTCCGGATGAAAGGCCGAGACGCTACCACTTCTCCACGGAGGCCGGCATAACCTTTTATTTATATTTATTTTTTGTTTAATCTCCTGAACCACCGTTACGGTATATTTTCATAGGATGAGATGAATGAATTGTAGCGTGTGTGAAAAATGCCATGCCTAACCGGGATTCGAAGCCGGGACCTCCGGGATGAAAGGCTGAGACGCTACTACTCGCGCCACGGAGATCGGCGTAACCATAACCTAGGATTATGTAAAATCCCTTTCGCTTGAAAAAATGAACAGCATTTTTTTCTTTATCTGGGACCTTAGGAATTAAGTTAATCAAAGCAATGTCGGATGAAAACAACGAAAAATAAGAATAGCAAACATACCGTATACGATTGAAAAAATTGACTGCAGCCGGTAGATATAGCTATGATAAAATATGACAGGTTGAAATATAACCACAACAACGACAGATAAGATAAATGTTAACAAATTTATGTTGTATATTAACAATTAATCTATAAATAATTTACAAAACCATATTAGTAGTTAGGAAAATGAAAAATTAAGAAATATATCTGTTTTCGAAATAAGACCCGAATTATTTTCTTTTTTAATAATTATTATTTTTTTTTTTTCTATAAAAGAGACATGTTAAACTATAAGCTTACCATTGGTGTAGTTAATTTACAGCAGTAAATTTACCAAGAATTAAGTTTAATTGATTTTCAATAGCTTCCAATAGCTTCCATTACTTACCTGAAACAGAAAAATATATTAAAATTACAAATTTCTATTTTAGTACTAAATTGTATTATTATATTTTATTTAATTACTCAAAAGCCTTAGTTGATAGAATTTTTTAAAAATTTTTATTAATTTAGAATCAATCACTCGTTTGAATCATGGATTAAATAGAGGTTTCAATTTTGCAATCATTTATCATTTGATTTATATTATTTTTTACAAAATAAAAAGAGAACAATAAATAATATTTATTCTAATAGAAGAGAAAGATAATGAGGAAAAAGAATAAAATTATTAATGTTTATTATTTACCATTAAATACTCGATCTACTAAGAAACTATGATACCAAACTCGATACTAAGAAAATTCTGGAACTTGGTAAGAACTTTACACAAACATCAAAAGAAGAATTTTTTTCTTTTGCTTTATTTTAGTTTAATATTAAAATAGGAAAGCGGTTACTTTTTATTCTTGATGGATATTTTATGTTGATACTATATCGATTTCACTTTAATTTCCAGCATAGAATGTTTATATTCGTTGGCTCTATAAACAGGGCAGTAATTACCCTGCTGTGGGAATTTCTACTATTGTCTGAAATATTAAACATTGTTTGGAAAAAAAAAGAAAAAAAAAAAAAAGGAAAAGAACTCAATTGAAGTAAGAAATTACTTTAAAATTGTTCCATTTTCCTGTACATTTTTGTATGCTTTGTTGTAACTGATTAGAAAATTATTTTGTTATTTAATATAGTAGCATATTTTAATACCTAGTATTGTAATCAGTAGTAAAATATTACACTTGTCTATAGATAAGTCGTAGAGAAAGTTGAAAGTTTAAAATCTTACAACATAAAAATTTTCCTTTTTTATGAGAAATTTTATCCGGATAACAAACTCCTGATATTTGAAATTCAGACATTCGTCTCTAAGAACCTCTGTGAAGATAGAATATTTGTAATAGGTTATAATTATGTATTTATAAATATGTAATAGATAGATAAATACATAATAAATAGAGATTTCATCTTAAAGTAAATGGAAGTAATCAATTAATCGACATATATTCAGATCAAACAGAATTATCTGATAAACATACAAAAATACCTTTTCTCGGATATGTATTCTAAATAACTGTCACAATGCACATTTTTAATCTCATTTTTGCTTTGCCACACTAAGAATTTCTTTAATATATCTTATTATAATATACAAAGTTATAAATTATAATGGTTGGTTTTAATATTTATTAATCTAAATTTACAAAAATAGATAAATTCTCTTTATTTTTATATTTAAAAAGTAATTTTTTTCTTGTTTCTATTATAACTTTTCAATCGATTACATTTTCGTAGGGACCTTAAGTAGTGTATATCACATACATTCATATTACAAAGGAATTCTCATTGAAATTCCGCAAAAATTATATACTAATACTATATAAAACTTCTGAGGTTAAAACGTAGAACGTACATAACGTAGTTTTGAAGAACTGTATGATTAGTAGTAAACAAGTAACAATAAAAATAATAATAATAATCATAAAAGCAACAAATTGATGAAATAGTTAGAAAAGAAAAAAAAAATCAAAAAAGAAAAAAAATGAAAGTGAAAAGAGAAAGAGTAGGGAAGGGAATGAAGGATTGATTAATGCACAACACTCAGCGGGTGTTATCACACTACAGAATTACTAACGTTCAAAACTTGTAGCCGCTTAAGTTTTCTAACATCCTCACTTTTGTGTAAGAGGTTTACGAAGTGGTTAACGTGATCGTTTAACCGAAGTTCATATTTCAAACTAAAACATTGCAATCGTAGGCCCAAATATTCATAGTTATCACTTTTTTTAGCAAATCACGGGGTCTCTGGTATACAGCTCGCTACGTTTTCCTGAAATTGCTATATGATTTCAACATTTGACTTACTTGTCGTGGCCTGTAGTTTGACGCCATATATCCAAATTAATTTCAAAATTTCTGAGTGTAAAAGTAGTTTATTAGGCAATGATAACGTAGACTTCCGGCCCAGCAACTGTACATTTCCTTAAACTTCATGTTAAATTGCTTTGTCTTCTCCTTCACATGAATTTTCTAAGTAAAATTACGATTCAGATGGACTACATTAGCACTTATGGATACCACTAGATTTTAAACGCTCACGAAAAAGACCAATGGCTCGTTTGAATGATGATATTATGAATTACATTGGACCTAATTGGCAGAAGATCGCGTAAGGCCGTATTAGTTAGAACGTTCATTCTGCAGCGGATCGATAATGGGTGAAATGATCATATTTATATGCATGCATACTTTTTGTTAAAATTATACTTGAGATACTTTTTTTATAGATATATGGTTCGATTAACTCCAGAAATGCCGACTTTAGAAATAATTTTTTATCCCCGATTTTACCTTTTATTGTTCAAAATGAGTTCTTAATATTTATTAAAGTTCCTTTATTTTAAACAATAATAAAAATTTCTTTTAACTTCGCTAACTTATGTGGCAGTCTTCATCGATTCGGAGTTTTAGATTTGAATCCCGGATAAGATTTATCTAAATTTTTTATTCACTATATGTATTTTATATCATAAACCAACAAAGCTTGAAATTATGTTGTGAATTAATAATTTAAGCAAAAAAAAAAATTAATAAATACAATTCTTTCTTAAAACACTATGTTTATTATATTTTTAAGTAGAATTTTTCATTTTAATTTTGTTTTTATTTATATAAGAAATCCAGCATTTTATTCATAAAATAAAAAATAAACTTATTTTGCGATTGTAGTATGAAATACGTTTTTGTTCTACTTTTTTTAAATTGTATTAAAGCGAGTTCAGATTTTTTTTTAAACTTTATTCGATGCTATAATACCTCAGGCTGTGCGTTGTTATTTGGTATCCCGGCCGAGCTCGATGCATGCAAATGAGTTGGGTGCCACCCTGGACTGCTTTTGCTTTTACTTCCTTAGCTGTTGTTGTAAAATGTGCTTTTGCCCGTGCTGTGCTTCCCTGTTTTACTTGCCTTCCTACTGTCGTTTAGTTTGACATCTTTTAGCTTATTCTGTTTAGCATTAGTTTCAGACTCTCCTAAATTGCATTGTAGTACATTTTTTAACCTATTATTTTTATCACAACTACAAAAAGAAATTTTGGATCCGTTTTTAAAAGAATAATTTGTTAACAGTTCAGTTAGGCAATTTTTAATTTTAAAATATCCAATGTAAATAAAAATAATAGATTTATTAGTCGAGTATAATATGAAATATATTCCTTGCAATTGTATTCATGAAATGGTTTAATTATAATTGATTGTCCAAAAATACGTTACCTGTATTTGAATTGCTTCTTTTTCCTTTACAACAAAATACATTTCATTAGCAATATTAATTTTTAATACTAAAGTGTCATTTTACTAATATAATAAGTTATAATCGATCAATATAAATTTAAAAAATCTTACAAAACTTAACGTTGAAACACGATGACACATTGCGGTTCTAACTAAAAATTCTCAATGATACTCAACGAAATTCTCAATGATACTGACGTTTAAAATATTTCTATAAGATAAAAACGTGTGATATGAAATTAATATCGATTTATATAATTTTTTTTACCGAAACCGTAGCTTATTTTTAAATATAAAAAAATGACATACACAGAGGGGTTAAATGAAATTTCGCAAAGTACGGTATAAGTATCTACAAACAAATGTATTCATTTTACAATAAATTATACATAAATATATCCTAAACATAAATAATACATAAAAATAGGAGTCTAAAAAAAGACTGATCAAAGTTTAAAGCTCACAACATAGAAAGCAAGAAGATACCAAAAGAAATATTATTAATTGCACAAAGAATGACAAATAACTAATCTAAAAAAGGAACAGTGAAACAAATAAAAAAAACCAACAGAAGTAAGTGAGGAAACGAAATGAACAATTTTGACGATAAGCAACATTCTAGGTTAGCTGATTCACCTCAAATCTCGGAGAACATACAAATTTAATATATAGTCGCTTTAGGTGCCTAATGTCCTCCAGAATAATGACCGTTAGCCAGTTCCCATCTTTCTTCAGTCTCAATTTTTACCTTGCATTAAATGGCCGAATCTTCTCTTGAACATTGGAAATTCCAAATAAATGTGTATTTCAGTGTTTTCCACAAAAATACCGCGCTTCTGTTAAATTTTCTTAATAGTTTGTTCTGGAATCTCTGTACGACTTCGATGAAACTCTCAATTGTAACCCACAGTTGTATTCCGTAGGTTCCAAATCTATTTGGGTAATATGTTTTTATTATATTTGGAATAAATTGTTAAAATATGAAGAGTTTTAATTGTTTTTATTATTTTGACTAAATTTATCATTCTTAATTATTTTTTTAAATACTTATAAATAAGTTGTAAAATATTACCAAAAAAAAACAACTTTTCTTTATTCGTTGACTACGAAAAACTTTAATTTCAGTTTTTATTAAATTCTAAAGTATATTATTAACTCTAGCAATTTCATACTCATTAAATCATCAGATCAGATACGTAATGGTTCTTGAAATAATTAATATATATTTATTTATCTACATTTATATATATAATATATATTTATATTTAATATAAAATTTAATATATAATATATATTTATTTACTTAAAATAAAAAAATTACACCAAACGTAAAAGAAAAAATAATTAAAAAGAAAATATAATCTTTGGAGCTAATAGCATAATAATCTGTCAAGTAGCGTTTCTTGGAATCTTTTAAATTTTCATCTTTTAATATTTTATTTAAAATTTATCTTTCTCTTATAATTTTTTCAGTTATCATCAGTAAGGCTTCTTGAACTTGTGTGAACCATTTGCCTTTAGTATTTTTTTTTAATTTGGAAGAAATTAAAAAATTTAGTCAATCTATTGCTTTTCTTTCTAATAAATGAGAGTAAGATTCAATTCATTTTTTCCTTATCGTGTCTGATAGTTTTTCAATTATAGTGTAAAGTTTGTTATTTTGTAATAATTTAATCTGTTTAAGATATTCTATTATTATAGATATCAATATATTCCAGTAAATCTATTGTCCATGACCTATAAGGTCACGTAATTAATTTAACGATTCTTAAATCACTTAATTTAAATTTTTCTTAAATTTTAAAGGTATAAACTACTTTATATGTATAATGAAATGATAGTTAACTAAGCATTAAAGACAACATTAAAATTAATAAAATAAATCAGACTAAGGTTATAATCGCAAAGATCGCAAAATAATTTTTCGGACAAACTTTAAAAAAAAATATTAAACATATCATGTAAGTTACACGTCATATTAGAACAAATTTTAAAGTTATTGTAGGAAAATCCAAAAAATATAATGTGCCATTACAATATAGTATCCCACATTAAAACCGGTTGATTTATTTCTCTAAAACTTAGGTTAAATAAGGGTCCCGTATCTATAAAGCTTGCTAGATTAATTGATTTCATTAATGTGAACTGAAAATGTTGATATTTTTGAATATCTAATTAAAATATAGACTGATAAATGTTTCAGTAGAAACTTCATAACATCCAGTGGTTTTTTTTATGTTTGTTTAACCTGCGGAACTACTATCAGGTATATCTTCAGAGGATAAATTGAATGAATTGTAGCGTGTGTGAAAAATGCCATGTCTGACTGGGATTCGAACCCGGTAGCCGAGACACTACCACTCGCGCCACGGAGGCTGGCACCCAGTGTTTGTGGAATGCAGATAATGATTTTTATTAATCGAACTGACAAACTACCACTAATAGAATAACACAAAAATGTTATTCTACAAAACTTTCTGTCTATTATCTCTTGTGTAGTTATTCGTTTTAAAATAAACATTATTTCTAATATTATTTTTATTCGCGAATAAAATTTTTTCTAATAAATTTAAAGATACAGTTTAAACATTTAGGATAGTTATAATTAATTATTTTAAATTCTTTTTATCTTTCAATAATCTATTTATTTATTTAACGTATTATTTGACATCTATTTTCCAGTCTATTATATATACAAATAATGATATAGTAATGTTTACAGTATATTACTATATTACTTACTTCACTTATTACAGTAATGTTTATTTCATATTTACAAATTGCAACGTTCATGAAACCTTTATGTCTATTTTATGCAGTTTTAGATTATAAACTTTATTCACTATTCTAGATACAGTCACAAATTGATTAAAAAATAAAATAAAACATAAATATTAAAAATAATTGTACTTCTACCAATTATCTTAAAAGTGATATGGTTGCTAATTGATAAATATTTTATGTTATATTTTAAACGTACTTATTCCAAAGTATTTATTGTACGTTTATCAGATATGTATCATTAAAAATGAAGTTCAATTTAAAAATAATTATAAAATACTCTTGCTTTTTTCTTTTTTTTTTTTTTGTTTAACCACATAGAAGTTTAACTGATCACAGGACGACTGACAGTTGATTCATCATTTTTCAATTATTATTCCTTTTCAAATACAAAAAAAAAAAGAAATTTTAATTAAAAATTCTTTTAGTGTACATTTACATTTTTTGTTTGATAAACATATATCTTTTACTAGCCTGTTGTTGCATGAATTATTATTTTTATCCACGAAAATAACCTGTAACCTCTTTTTCTGTAATTAAAATAGAAAACCTTTAATTTTTAAACACGTCAGTTTGGATAAATTATTTCTATATCATTGTTAGCTTTTATCCATTGAAAAATCAATTATGTTCAATATTACTGTTTTAATGGATCCTTTTTCTCCAGAATATTTTTTGATGTTGTTTCTTTTTTGTTCTTCTGTAATTCCAGAACGATTGAACCGATTTTTATGAAATATTTTTTTCATTATGATTTATCTTAGTTGAGTGAATGAAACAGAGTATATGGTGATCTGAAAAGCTTAAAACAGTGGACGTTAAATACCAATTTGCCAATTATAAATCTGAAATTTCTACAAACTAAATTGTTGAATTATAACTAAAATTAGATTTAAAAAATGTTCTGTAGTAAATGCTTACGTAAGAAAGCTATGAATAAATATTTTAATAAAATTTAAAACTATTTCTTACTGAAACATTCGATCTTCGAATAAAAATAATGAGTTTATTTTTTTCCAGCTTTTGCCTGTAAATGGTGAAAAAAAACTTTCGTCAAAGGAATAATATTAAAAATTTATCTATAAACAAAAAAATCACATCACTGATTTGAATGAATATTATAGATATGTGTGTATATAAATTGATTAACTTACAAGTTTTAAAAGTATTTCCAGGACATTCGAAAAGTTAAGTAAGAGTTTCAGCAAAGGAAAGTTCAAAACTTCGTTTTTATACAGTTTCGTAAATAACGTAATTACAGATTTTATAGTTTCAAGATACATTCGTTACAAATGCTGTCTAATATTAAAAAAACGTATTTTTGCGATTTCCATTTAACTGTTTAATTAAGTTAATTTATTAACTTCAACACATTAAATCAATTACAATAAATTCAAGAAATGTGTTCAGTTGAATTGGAATGAAAAATTGTGAAGATCATATAGAGGGTAGTTAAAAAAAAAAATAGCAAATTTGGTAATCAAAAATAAGTTTGAAAAACATATTTTTTATGATTTTTCCATCGGAATGTTTGAGAGTAACTTGAAAAAAATTCATAATAAAGATTTAACAATTCAACCGCATAATGTTAATCAAATTCCAAATAATACGTCATAATCTTAACTTCGAAATTATTAATGGCTAAATTGTTTCTTACATTATTCCACACTACGAAAATTAAATCCTTGAAAAACAGGTAATAGATTTTTTATTCTTTAATGTAAGCAACAAATTTTTTTCTGGACTCTGGATTTAACGGTATTGTGGAAGCATAATCTATTCTAGATATAGCTCTATTAGCCCACCGGGCTGGTCTAGTTTTTAACGCGACATTGCAAAACAGCTGATTTCGAAGTCCGAGAGTTCTAAGGTTTAAATTCTATAAAGATAGTTTCTTTTATCCGGATTTGAATACTAAATCGTGGATACCAGTGTTCTGTAATTTGGAGTGCAATTAGATCTTTTTCTATTCAGTTGAATCAATCTGGTTTGGTTTTTGTTGTTGTGTTAATGAGTTTTGTCAATCTCAATGATTTTTTTGTGCTCATTCTCAAGATTTGTCCATAGAAGTCGATTCTTCTTTTTCTCAATATGTATGACAATTTGTTTTTTGTATTTTATTTCATTTTTTATGCGAATTAGTTTCCTGTTTTTGGAATTTGGAGCCTAGGACTTTTTTTGTTTATCTTTCTTTGATCTCCAATCTTTCGATTGAACCGTAGTCGATAATGTATTATTTGGATGCATACAGAGCTTTTCGGTTTCACTATGATGTATATGGTTTCAGTGTTGTATTTCTACATTCCAGAATGTAGATTTTTGGTTGTGTTTTTGAAGTGTCGAAAGGCTATTTCCAGTTTGTTTCTTCTGGTTTCCATCGGCTTTTTTTCTCGAGGGCATTGCTTTTGATCCATTCTCCGAAATATTTTAATTATTTGACAATTTCTATATTTTGTTCTCCAATTTTAAGATTCCTTGGTGGGATTTTGATGTATGACATTATTTTCGTCTTTTTGAAGGCGATTTTGAGACCCAATTTCCATACTTGTATTTCAAGTTCTAGAGTCCAGAGTCTGTTCTTTGGCTTCATCTCATTTTAATTATGTACGTTATATATTTATTTATACCGTATATATATATATATATATATATATATATATAGTTTTAGTATGTTATTAAATACATGTTCATATCAAAATCTATAATAATTATTTTTATCATTGTATAAATCTACATCATTATAAAATGATCATTAAACTCTTATTACATTTTTTGTAATTATTAAATTTAATTTATGCTGCCTTTTTAAAAATCATTAAATTTCATTAAAGGAAACAAACCTTTTAATATTTTTATTTTCTTATTTCATGAAAAAACATAACTAGCTACATAAAGTTATCTTATACTCATATCTTACATAAAATTAAATTAAATTTTTTAACTTGTTTCATTTAAATTATAAGTGAAATTATAGTTATTAATTAATACTACTGTAAAAGAATAATTAAAACCTAATTTGAGCTCCTTTAAGGTATTTGTTTGACTAATAAAAAGTAAGATTTCTTCGTATTATTATTATACTTTTAATTTTTCTTCTTATAACATATTAAATTAAGGAAAAGAATACTGCAGCGAAAAAATATTATCTCTTCCAGATTTTTGATTTTTAGGTTTTATTTTGGGAATACAACACAATTTCTCAGTCTAAACATATTCAGATCTTGATTACAAGATTATGTATATATGAAAACACATCCTGTCTTAAATTAAAATTACGAATACAAAAAGTTAATAAAAACTGTTAAATTATAATTTAATAATTCATAAACACATCTTTCCCTGAAACAGCTTAAGCGTTCTCAAGAATAACAAACATTCTATACCGGTCTTATTAAGGGAAATGGGTTTTAGTTGCCTTTTTCACTAAACAAACATTGTGTTTTATAAAACTTATGCGAACCTCATGGAATTACAATTCATATTCAAAAGTACAAGTGACATTAGAAGTTCATTTTAGGAACTTATTTCAACATCATTCCACTAAGAGAAAGAAACTACGACTAGGCGCTCTTTTACTCAGATGAATAGTAATAAATATTAAAATTATATTGTGTTTAAATAGGACCATGTTCGGGAAAAAAAATTTAAATAGACTTATGCAAAAACATTTATAAATTTTTAAATTATCTTGATTTAAATTTTGTAAACCAGTGTTGTTTGTAAACCAATTAAATAATTAATTTGTTAAAACAGAGTGTAATAATGTTAGTATTGCTAAAGAGTATGTTACGTTAATATAATTTAATTTAAAAGAAAATTATGGAATATATTGTTGGTTTTCTTATAATAAAACATTTTAATTTAATCATAACAGTATTTAAATGTATATAGGAGTAAAACCTTAAAACGTTGCAAATTATTGGAAACATCACTCAGCACTCAAAACTTTTTGGTACAGGACAAATTAGAAGTACAGAGTTATGTTCTTCAACCACTTAATAGGAGTTTATGGCTCCAAACGTTTAGACTGATTCAGTTAACTCTTCAAACTTCTCTATCTATTTATTTCAAGGATTATAGTGTAGTAAGAGCTAATAATATACGTTATCTCTTATTTATTTAATTTAAATTCATTAATTTTTCTTAATTTATCTTTAAGTGAAAAAGATTACCAAGAATAATCGTTTCTAACAATATCTGATTTTTAAAGGAAAATTTATTTTTCTACATACTAATCACATAAAATATACATTTTTCATAAATTTTACTTTTACTTTTAATAAATGATTACATATATCTCAAATGTAAATTAGTCTTCTGTATTGTTTTAAAAGTGAAAATGTAAACATTTATCGAAAGATATTTGTTAAAAAAATGATAATAAAATAAATAACTGATTAGTAAGATTTTTTTTTATTATAAAAAACATTAAAATACTTTATCATAAAAAAAGTGTAAATGACATTCAACCAAGAACGTTTAAGCATTTTGAAACAACTACTATACTCTTTTTTCAAGTCTTTTGGTAAACTTAAATTTGGTGAAAACGTTAGCGATTTTGGTAATTTAATAAGGTTTTTTTTTTTTTTGAGAAATTTAATTTCAGAAAGGTGTCCTACAGAGTAATCTTCTCTTAAGGTCAGAGACAATCTCTATTTCTTTTGTTCTATTCTTCACCAAAGATTATCATTATTAGGTGGCTAATGAAACCAGTTACCCCTCTTTTACACCACCAGATATGTTTTTCATACTTAGAAATACAGTAGAAAAATCCCATATCAGAGGATTGTTAAATAAATAATAAAATGTTAAATAAATTTGATAAACGATTTACCTATCTTTAGCACTGTTGCCATTGTTAATTAATGTAATAGAGTAGTTTATAAATACTACTTTCAGTATTATAGAGAAAACAAATTATCCAATATAAAATCTGAATATATTTGTAAATTTTCTAAATAAAAAAAGAACTATTGAAAAAAAAGATATATAAATAAATTTCCCCATACTGATAAATTTATCATGTTGTACATTGCTGTTATTATTGTATTGGCAGGTTAATAAAACTGATTATTTTGGAAACATGCATAGAATATTGCAACAGATCTGTTTGGATTTCTAAGATTGAAACGACAAGACGTTTATTGCCACTCCCTACATCCACAGCGGGATTGGTTGTTCTCCCACTCGGTTGTCAGTTTTTATGTAACGTAATTACCTTGAAAGCTAATGGCTTTCAGTAATTCTACGTTTCGTGGTGAATTTAATCCAATAGGATATTTTATATTCACATGGATCTTTTATTCGTCTGTAATCAACTAGTCTATCTGTAAATGTTAAATTTAATTTTTTTTTAAATAAATAAAACAAGAAACTTTTGTATCAATATGTATTATATCCCTTATAGTATCAGTTTTTTTTATCCCTGAATGAATTGTTGCAATTACTTAAATAATAAACTTTTTTATACTATCATTGAAAAGATTATTATCTCCTATGATTAAGGATTATAACTTACTAAATTTATACATTAATATAATGCTAGGAATTTTAGGCATCCTATGAATAGGGATAAAATAACGGTTTTGAGGATAATACAAAATTCAGTAATGAATATTTAAAACTTTAATTTGACTAAAGAAACAAAATCGAAAGGATATTTGTTAAGCTTTTGAAAAAAAATACATTTTATGTAAAAAATTAAAAACCTATTTTTTCTACTTTATTTTGTTTTGATATTAATGTTATATTTTTCATATATCATAAAAAAAAAAGATTTGTATATTTTCTTTAATGTAGAAAAAACCAGGACAGCTCAATTATTACTTTTTAGTTTCACTTTTTAAACTCTATAAATTCGATATAATAATTATAAAAAAAATATATATAGGTTTTCTATGGTATGGCCTTTCATCTTTATCCAAATCAAATTTCAAATTTTCTTTGCATTAATTTGGTTTATGGTTGGTTTGTCTTTAAAGAAAAAGCTCTCACTTTATTCGTTATTTTATTTAAAAATTTCTTTTAAATAAATTAAAAATTTTTGTAACGTAAATTAAAAGTTTCAACTCGTTTAAAAACACACTGTAAGTCAGCCGTCTATTTTGTTGTAAGAGAACACTATACTTCATACTAGTATTAAATATTTGGCATTATTAAAAAATTTACATAATTTAATATATTAGCATATTTAAGATTTTGAGCTACTAGTATATTTTTATGTCAAAATTACATTCTTTATTTTGTTAATAATTTAATTTTTTATTTAAATAATCATTTAATCCTAAAATCTGTATTGCAAAATAAAACCATATGATGTGGAAATTACATGACTTCCTTGTAAGCCTATTAAATTACATACACACATTTTTTTAAATGAAAAGTACACAAAATTGTATTTCATTAATAACTTGTTATAATTTTTTATTATTTTTATTGTTATTATTTAATTTTAAAAAAAAGTTAAAAAAAGAACACCAAGTCTGATTCATACACTTGTAAGATCCTAATATTTCATTAATTAAAATTTTATTTGGCTACAACTCTGAAACCAGTGAAAATAAGTATCCCTTATGATATATCGTTGAGAAGTTCTCAATGAGGGCTTATTACTCTACTTAAGAAAAAGTAAAAAAACAAATTTTTTGGGTATTTTAGGCTTTTTGGAATCTTTTGGTTCAGTCGATTGCAATCAAAAGGGGAAAATGCACAACTAGATGTTATAGCAATCCTAAATTAAACATTTCAACATTCTACGGGTTATTGTTTTTCAGTTATGTGAGATACATACGTACGTACGTACGTATATACGTACAGACATCACGCCGAAACTAGTCAAAACGGATTCAGGGAAGGTAAAAATGAATATTTCCATTGAAATCTGAAAACCAACATTTTCCGCGATTCTTTGTACTTCTTTATACTTCCTTGTACTTAAGAAATATCGTTTAGATACTGCAATTTAAAAATATTTAATACTACTTCAAGAGCAATAATTTGTTTTTCTGCTAAATTGTAGGGCACAAAGGGTATCAAGCTGTAGAAAACGTTCAGCAACATTTTCATAAAAGTTGAAAGTTGTTTTTTTTAATTTGTCCAGTATGTTGTCTGCTCCTGAAGTCAGAAATAATTAATTTATACCTTTACATGCTAATTTTACAGTAAAAATAATTTCGGCTGTCAATAATTTTGTCTTTTGAAACGGAAATTTTAGAAAGACAAAAGAGATTTTTTTGACACTTGTTGTAAGATGAGTTAACTTTTTTTAATGACAAAATATTTATAACAAATATGCAGCATTTTTACATTGGCTAAAAATATAAATATCGCTTTATATAAGGTGAAAAATGATATTTAGAAAAAAATTAATTTTCACTAGTAACGTTGGTAGCTATTTAATACATAATAGTCTTAATACTACCCCAGATTTTCTGTGCTTAAATAAATATTCTTTTAATTAAATGAAAATCAACCTCCTCTAAGAGAGGATTAATATACATTTGTTGGTACGGTTGATTTTTCATTTAATCTTTTATATAATTAATTTTATATACCAACGGTTCCATGTACTTTAAGTAAAATATTCTTTTACGAATCCGTCGGGATTATTTACTGTGCAATAGCAAAGAAAAACAAGACGTCTTGGATTTCAAGTTTAATTATAGTAATTTCAAAGAAATTCGATTAAAGTACTTTTAAAAATCTTTTCTGTGTGTAGATGAGATGAAAGCCTGACTGAATGATAAAAAATGGGCATTATGAAGACATTGTTGGTCAGCGCGGCATAAAAGTTTTTTAAGAAATTTAATTACTAAAATAATTGCATTTCCTCCAACAATCTGATGACTAAAAGTATTGTGTTCCAGTTAGGGATTCATTCTATATCGTCTTCAGGGTTATTTTAATTTAAAAAATGTTCTGTCTTTTTTATTATTATTATTGTTTTTAGTATATAATTTTAAAAAAAATTCGTTAATACAGTGTACTTATGTTTATAACTATATATATATTTATCAGTATATTTAAAACACTTTTAATATTGATGAGAAATAACAAGGTATTTAATGTAGGTGAATATGAATGTCAGTTTTTAAAATATTCAATCGTACATTTTTTTTTGCAATCGATTTATATAATTTATGGACCTTGGAAATCGTATATAGAAAAAATGCTGTAAAAATATATTATCGAGATGTTTCTTGTTGGTTAAATAAGTCCTTAATAAATTTCTGCGGAACCTTAAAGAGACTTATTTTAAAGTTAGCCTAATACATTCACATGTCCTTATATACCAATTATATTTTTAAGAAATGATTTATTCAAGAGGACGTAAAACGGGTATTCAAGATGTTTAATTTTTCAAAAACTCAGAAGAAAGAAGATTGCCGAGTGACTCGGTAATCTAGGCTGTGGAATCTGACCTTATCATAGCTTCTGCTAAACTGCAAAATGTATTGAATCTAATTCCTGAATGGCTAACTAAATATAAGATGAAGGTTATTCCGGTTAAGTCTATGCATATTAAGTTTTCCTTGAGGTGGGGTAACTGCCCGTGATTTCAATTTACTGGCGTTTTTATCCCGCGTTCTAATCATGCGATATAGGATCTGCACCTGGATCACCATATGAAATGAAGGGTTCATGTCAAGGATGAAAGGATGTACATATAACATATTAAACATGTTACATATTAAATTCTGAGAGTTGTACTGGTTGTTAGGCTGAAGATCACTTACTACCATTACTTAACTAGCAATTACTGTACTCAGTGGTTCTGAAACCGATTTGGACCTATGAAATCCAGCTAAAGGGTATGACAAGTGAAAAAGATTGAACTCGTGGAGCGATTCCATAACAAACTTATTGAGAAATATAACGGTTGAGCTGTGGTTTGCAAAAAACCTCTGAAACACATTCGATTATATGGGATTGTTAACCGTTCGAGAGAAGATACAGTGATTCGTACAAGATACAAAATGAGATTAAACAACATGTGAATTGGCTCAATGGTTACCCCACTGGAGAAGAGCGTGGACATAAGGGGCCTCAAGTGACTGCATAAATATGACCTCCTGAGGATGTAATTTCCAGGAGACACTGAGGCGGTCGCATACGCAGCTGACTTGGCCCTTCTGATCGCCGGGAAAACGGAGGAAGAAGTACAAGAGACGGCCAAGGAAGCGGTGCGTTTGGTAGGAAGATGGCTGGAGAATAGGGGGCTAAGTCTGGCTACGCAGAAAACTGCCATGGTGGCGATGGTCGGCCGTAGAAGGATTGGGGATTTAACGATAAATGTACAGGGCACAAGGGTGAGCACGTCAGGACACGTGAAATACCT
>JAAAKQ030037454.1:3246-16888 GCA_010016005.3 Zanna intricata
TTTTAAAGAAATGTTAGGGCCCTTTACACCCTAACATATGACGAGCCTTACGGTGATTAATGATTGATTTTAAAGAAGTAGGCGATGCCCGTATAATTCCTAATTAAAAAAAAAAAAAAAAAAAAAATGTTCGTAAAATTGTTTTTTGTACTAATTTTTATGCTATACATTGCGCTATCATAAAATATAATTTCATTCATACTAAAATGGAAAAAAATCGCCCTTGGATCTATTTAATTCTCCGATGAAATTTCTGTTAACCTACGCAGATCCATTTTAATATTGAACTTATTCTTTAAAATGAAACCAAGCAAAATTAAAGAAAAACTTCTTTTTTTTATTTCTTTGTGACAGTACCAGACTTTCTCCCGTGTGAAATGAGAATAATTTTTAAAATATGATCCGTTAACTTGCGCTTGTTATCGCATAATCTTTCAAGCAACACTTATCTATCTCAGTTAGTGGTTATATAAAAAAAAAAAAAAAAAAAAAAAAAAACAATTAAATTATATTATGTTTATAAGCCGTTTTGGGAAAGTAGGCCTAAAAATGAAAAATTACCGCTGTTACGCAACGCATGAACTGATATTTGCGAACAAAAATTTCGCGCCTTGCGTGAAAAGAAAATTATTAATCGGGTCGTAGTCATACGAGCAACTGTCCCGATATAGTTGCAGTTGTTTAAATTTTTTTCGAATACCATTTCATCACATCTTAATTACGATTCCTTTCTCCTATTCATATTTTATTCTTTCAATTTAGCATAAAGAATGTAACAGATTGTGTTGCATTTAAAAAATGTATATTCCTATTTAAAATACCTATTGCTCATGTAATGGTGGATAATATACACAAAAAAAAAAAGAAAAAAAGAATGATTACAATTAGTAAAAATTAGTTATTAAATGATTAATAAACCATATTTTTTAGAATTTTCTTCGCATTTTACACAGTAATAAAATAAAGTTGTTTAAAAGTAGTTAGAAGGACATTTTTCTGTAGTTTTCCTTCACGTTTTTGACAAACAATTTAAATAATAAAATGATATTTTATACATTAACAGTTAAGTAAGGAAGGAATATAATATAACGGCATTTGATTTTTCTTTATTTTGAAAGTGTTCAATTTCAACATCATCGGAAGAGATACAGTACGAGCACTATTTTTATTCTTTTTTTTTTCTTAACTTCTTCGAACTGTGTTCAAAATTTACTTAATTCTTTATTTCTATTTTTAACCTCGTCATAGCTACAACATTCATGTTCCAGTGAAATTTACCACCGTCTTATTTTCGCCCATTATTATTGAAAAAAGTGATACTTATCGTTTACTGATACTTATTTAAGAATCTTTGTATTATCCATTTAAAAGTTGTGTTTTGATTTCGCACAGTTTTGTGTCCTGATGTTGGCCGCAGGCTTGGGTGGCTTTTGTAAATAAAAAAATGGCTTTTTGTACAAAATAGCTTAAAAAGCAGTGATTTTTGTTCTAATAGTTTACAGGGATCGACGAATTGTGAAAAATAAATGTTTACAGGTTATTGTGTGTTTTCTCAGCAGATTTATGATGTTAACAAGCGGCTCGTTTTTTTTTGACTTAAGATTTTTTTTGGGGGGGATAGGTTTTCTGGGCGAAAAAATGCTTTTGCATTATCATCTCCGGACACGATATATTTTTTGCGATAAAAAAAAGGATGTACCTAAATTTTTTGTGACAAGATGGTCATTAATTACATAATTTATAGTGCACTATACGATGTATGACAATTTTCGTTTTCCTTAGAATTTCTGGTAATAATCCGTTAAAGTGTTGTTAGAATGTTCTAAAAATTAACAGGTCGTAGTCGTATCGACTGTTTTTTCCTATCGAAATAAATAAATGATTGTCATGTGTTTTTCAGTAAATCGTGTAAAAAAAATAGCTGACAACAATGGGTTGTTTCTGATGCACAGCTTTCACACACAACTGAATTTAAAATATTTATCATCTTATTTAAATGTAATTCCTTTTCCTTTATTTATTTATTTAAGTCAATGATTTTAACTAAGCCGAGTGCGCATACCGTATTTAATTTGCCGGGGTGTGGTGGTACTAACGGCGATGGTCGACACTAACTAAAATAACGTAATTTCAAAACTTGTATAGAACAAATTTCGCTTTTCAAGTAGGTAGACTGGTGTAGCCGCGAGGCATGACGCACCAGGACCGAGTCAACCGAGCGATCGAGTTGAAGATCCAGCCAGCTCGAGTTACCTTTTTACACTTTAAATTATATTCATTTATTTAATTCTACCTGTCGCATGTGACGTCACAACATAACAGTAGTTAACGATTACGAAATAACAATATTTGGAAAAAAATTTTGCAAAATCGCATCCCCACCCCAAAAAATTATCTAACTAATTCTCTAATTGTTAACGATTAAAAAATAACAATTTCTGCAAAAAAATTTGCAAAATCGCAACCCCACTTCAAAAGATTCTCTAACAATTGTGCCTAAGAAAGATATGAAATTAATTAGGCGAAATCTTGAGATACTGAGGATGACTTCGCTCTACAACCTTACCCTCTTGCCGTTTTAAATTGAAAATTTAATGCCTTCAATGCTCCCTGTATAGAAGTAATCTGACAGAGTTGGGTCAAAATCGGTCCAGTAGTTCTGGAGACATAAGGTGATTTACAGGCCAAACTGAAAAATTTCAATCCGGTTTTTTGGGTTCCTTAGGTGTTAAAAGGTCAAAATCTGGTGAAAACTGCACATATCCAATCGGATCGATAACAATTTTTTTCTTCTAGCTCTGTCTTACAGGGCTATCTAGATGGGAAAGTAAAAATTAAAAAGTTAATGTAAATTTGTTTATAAAACCCATTAACTGATGTAATATTTTTGGTTTGTGCCGTGTTAATTGGTTATTTATATCGTATTATAAAAATAGTGTACTTTTTGCTGTCTCACAGCAAAATACGAGTACATTTCTGCAGTTTATTCAGGACAATGTAGATATGTATTGCGTCGCAGTTAATTAGGAAAATTACCTTTCGAAAAAAACGAAACGGTTTTAAAAGATTAAAAAAAAAAAAAAATTGCAATAAAAATGTTAAGTACACAAAGTTCGATCGTGTCGTGTTACTGCGTAAAGTTTGATCCTCTCGTCGAGCGGATGATGAAATTGTCTGTATACATAGCCATAACCTGTACCGCAACCGATAGGAGTTGTAGGCGACTGTTACGAGATCCCAGTCGTGTTTGAAAATAACCAGGCGTTCATAAGAATAACAAACGCCCTATCCGGTCTTTCGGAAATGTAAGGAATGACCCGCTTTTCCGTCGTCTTCGTCAATAATAAGCCGAATATGCTGTTCCTTATCGGCTTCCCAAGCCCACCCGAATGGAAATTATATTCAGCGTGTTATGTTACGAGTGAACCCTCAAATTGCTCACTACCGGGACTTTCTAGATAATGAACACCGTTACTCTCAGAAAAATATTAACATAAGCTACTCTCATTTGTATCACGGTCGCTTTAAATATTTACAATCTGTACATTTATACGACTTTACACTTTTATCTTTAACAGTTGTACGAGTAAGTTAGAATAGGATACGATAGTGTAACTGACAAACGAATGTACTCCTTTCCGTGGTAAACATTGCATCAATGCATACTCTACACTTAGAGTATGATGATTAACATCGTCATTAAAAGGAAGAAGTTAATGATGGGTTTTTTATTTCTTTAAGTTTACGTACAGTTTTAGGTGCATTTATGAAAGAATTTATTCGATATTTCTTGTTTCAGAATATAATATAAAAATATTAATTCTTTCAAATATCCTTTTTATTGTTCTAGTTGAAATTCTAACTCCTAATCCTATTCATCCGACTAAAAACGATCCTATGCAGTACTACTAGAAAACCTACTCGTATTCCGATTAATGTTATACCGCTTTATTCTTTAAACTTATTTCAGAACTTATCTGTTTGTCTTTAAATCTGTTATCCCCATTAAATGTGTTATTCCTGTAAACAATTCGAAATTTATATAATCTTTTCTAATGTTTTTATTATTTTATTTTTAATCATTGTTTATCCGCCAAATATAATTTTTTTACACGTCTTAGCCGATGATTATTTCAAGACTATTTATCTTTAAGAAAACAAAATCGATAATCTTACGTTCAAGTTGTGTTTTCATCTTTCAATGGTTAAACTATTTTGGTATTTAATTTACGAAGGTGTTTGTGTGTATACGTTTAAGTTATGACATTTTCAGAGTTCTCATTAACATTATTAGGAGTGGTATAAAACATTCACGCGTTTAAAAATTCATTATTACGTGATTTTCTTCTCGTAAGTTAATGGTACTGTATTATTTTCTGCCCATAATAAGTAGATATTTTTTGTGAAGTGGTTTTGGTATGATTTATCCTACTTTTAGATTTTAAGGATTATTTAAATCGCTTTACCATCTGATATTTCTTTCAGTATTACTTATAATTGTATTAAATTAGTATCTAATTTTTGTTATTCCCTTTATATTTAAAATAAAAAAAATAAACAAATATGTTTTAATCAGATAATTTTTATTCTATTCATATGGTTTAGTATGTAATAAGTAATATGCATTTATGTTTAGTGTTAATTCTAGTTTACTGTAACCTGCATCTAATTCTGTTTTTGCTTTCCCTTCTGCTACGGTACAATTACAGGATAATTACTACCGTCGGGTAAAAACTTTCATTTTTAGGATATTGTATTTCTTATCATTAGGGGTCCAATGAGTACAAAAAAACAAAAATTTTGGTTGAAAAGTTGTATATATATGGATAGGCTACGTGGAGGTATTTATATTGATTTATATCTCATTAGCCTGATCTAGTGAAATTGTGCCGATTTGTGTACTAGATGAATTGACTATATCTAATAAGTTACATTTTTTAACTTTGATAATAAAATTAAATCTTGTTAACCTGTGGATTTGGTTAATTTGAGGGGGGTGCTTTATTTCATTTTAATTTCTTTAAATAAATCCATAAAGCTAAAATAGAATTTAATCCTTATCACAGGGGTATTTAGAATCGTATTACTCTTCTTCTACTTAATAACATATGGGTTTTTAATTTCTTTTTTTTACTAAGATATTATATTCGGTTGAAAATATTTTGTAACCTAAGTATTTTAATGTGGAAATGGTTATCGACCGAAATAAGGTCTTAGGTTTAAATACAGTTTTCAACTTTATTTTAGGGAGAAGGTTAAGTTTTTAAGTTCTATGCAAATGCCGGGTAAATTCAAGGATTATCTTTGTCTTCTTTATTTGTCTTTTAAACGTTATTCACAATTTTATTTTGACATTATTTATTTAAGGACATTAATTTGAAGAGGAGTTTGAAAAGTCTATTAACATTCTGAATTCAGGGCAGTAGAAAAAACCGATCGATCAGGTTACTTTTACGTCTGCTGCGTAATATTTTGAGCTGGAAAATATTAAAATTTTGAAATAGGTGATTTTTTTTACTGCAGTAATAATAAAAACTTAACGTAATTTTCTGTTTGTTTTTATTTCAGCATGAAGCGAGTAAAAGATAGATAACTTTCATATTTGTAAATACCGATTTCAGTATCCGAATGAATAGTTAAGTTCTAATGTAACCACTAATAACTTGGAATGAGTAAATTGTTTGAACCGCTTGTAATCGATATTCAGAAAAATACTGAAAAATTCTCGTTTTGTAAAAAAAAAAAACACTTATTTTCATGTTTTGATGTATTTTTAGTTTATGTACTGGGGGATTTGTTAGTATTTTATAGCTATATCTGTCGGGTACTCTTTTGCACAGCTTTATCAGCATATTTAGTTTAGTTAATATTTTAGCGGTTTAGTTGTTCGACTCATTAATTCTTTGCTTATTCCTTTTAACATATAAATTGTCCGAACCGAATGTATCCTGTCTTGTGAGAGGTCGACGGCCTTCTTTATTGTTTTAATTAATTTTCATATGTCCTCTAGAAATGTGATGCGACCTATTTTAATTAAGTTAATACACGTACATTAATTTTATTTTGTATGACGTGATTCTATCTGTTAAACGATATACTTCGTTAGAATACGTCGTTAAGTAAAAATAATTTTTGAAAAGTTTTGTAAATATCTCTAAGTGTTCTTAAAGTTATTCAGTTTTTAAACGTAATTTATTATGGAAAAATTGAACGTAATAAAAGCATTAGTTATAGATCATCTTGTGAATTGTTTCCTTTCCGTGCCTTACAGGTAAGGTAAGTAATCGTTACGGACTTCTCAGATTATCAGATTCTATAAGTTCTAACCATTAATGAAAAAATCAGCAGACATTTAATTTCTTTTCCGGAATATTTTTTAGCATTATCGTTCGATCGTTCGCGTTAGCGTTACGTTATCGTTCGATTTATGATGTTATCCCTTAGATTTTTTGTTTTCAAAATATTTAAATTTTTTTTAATGACGGTAATATATCGATCTAGAAATGACGGTAATATTTGTTTTCTTAAAAACAATCGACTTAAGTATTATCAGAATGTTACAACGAAATTCTCGTTTTATCATTTAAAAAAAAAAAAAAAAAAAAAAAAAATTGTATTTATTTCCATTTTTTAGCAATTATAAATAGTTCAAATTTTAACCTATATTTTCATTTAAATCTGCTATTAGTGCAACCATAAATTTGTATTGTGAAATATTTCTGTAAACGGGTAATGTGTCAATTAGAGAATTTATAAATTAAAAAAATAATATCTTAAATAATAAAAATGTAAACCGGTCGTTTTACTAACACAGCACATCGGATCACTATGGTTTTGCTGAATCTAGTCTGAACGTTCTTTGAATCGAATTATGGAACAAATTTTTAATTGATTTTTAGATATATTCTTTTTAAATTGACGACTGAAAGTTTTAAATATATTCTTATATAACTAGAACTATAAGGATATAGTTTATCTCATAAATTTTTATGAGATCAACTTCTATGAGATCAGTTTTTATTTTTTTGGCTTAAAAAAATTAAAAAAGTAAAAATAAAACATTGCGTTTCACCTAAGTAAAATTTAATTATATTTAATTATGTGACGCCAGTTGTTTTCATTTTTGGTAATCTTTTAAGATTACCAAAAATGAAACATGTTACCAGTATGATACATGTTCTACATTTACTGTTAATCTATTTTTTCCTAAATTCGGAAACATTTAAAAATTTCTACCATATTATACTTTTGATGTTAGTGATGTAATTTATTTAAAAATAAATAATTTAAATGTAGAAGAGTATTTTTTATTTGGTTATACCGATGACAATTACTTTTTCAAATTATTGTAAGATTCGTAATAATTTACGTATCCGTTTTGGAAGATTCGCATGGTGTAAAGAAAGTTATTCGTTCATTATCATTTTATGGACGCCTGATTTGGGCATTTTTTATTTTTTGTTACGATTGCAGTAAATAAAAATTTGTTATAGTCGTCACAAAAATCACTTAAATATAATCAAATTACGTTAAGAGCGCCAAATGGATTTCGTACCGTTTATTTATGTTTAAAATCAAATGTTCGCAATTATAGTATGTCCTTAGTGATGTAAAGTGTTTCATCCAAAAGTTATATAAAATTGATAGCATTATATTTTCTGAATTGTTTTCAACTTCATATAGTCACAGGTAGAATTGACCTTTTAAGGTGAAGGGTTAAGTTAAGTTGGTTAAGTTAAGAAGGGGGTGTTAAGTTGCTTCCTGGCTTTATCTTTCTCTTATTCCTTCTGGCACAGATGATGCGATCCGTATAATTCCGGCCAGAAAAAAAAACGAATGTTACTGATTGATTTTAAAAGGATTTTATCTGAATTGTGTACGATGAAGAATACGAGTGTGCAACATATCAAGAGTTTTGAAATCAGCAACTTTTCAGTTGCTGATTTCAGAATTTCAAACCTACTCACTGGCAGGAATTAGATTTATATTGTAGCTCCTAATAACTTCAATTTTAATTAATCTCGGCCGGAAGTACACCTAGTTTACTAGTAAAGTAAGAAAGGATATGAATGTTAAATTATATATATATATATATATATACACGGAGATATCATTAATGACTTTAGTGCAGGGTAGGTGAGTTTGTTTTTGCTTAGTATTCGTAAAATATATTTTGTATTATTTTTCGTGTTTCTTATGACTGTGTTTTTTAGTCTCTTCGTCGTTAAAAATGAGGAAATTTATTAAATCGAATTGTTTTGATTAAAGAAAATCATGAAAATTATTTCATTTACCCAGAATTAATGAATTACATTCTACATTGTGCTAGAGACGTATAGTTTAAAAAAATATTATATATTATTTCTTGCTATTGTACTTAATTTATTAACGATGTAAATGTTGTAAAATTTTAAATAGAAAGGAATGGGATCGACTTTGTAATGCGACATTTGAATAAAACATACGGCTGTTTCCGAACACAGGTAAGTAGACGCCCTTAATGCAGCATAGTGCTGCCGTATTCGTTTGAATGTGTGTGTGTTCGTGTTTAGACACGTGCGCACGCGCTTGTCGTTGTAATAATAGTAGAACCAGAAGTAATAATAGTACGGCGCTTATCGAGAGGGACCGCCACCGTCTTTGCCTTACTTTTATTGTATAATATTCAGATTTCAAAAGATATAAACAGGTCACCAGCCACACGTAGCGTTCTGTTGCTTCTTTCTCGTGATTCTCCAGTACGATTCTTTTATTTTGTTTTTGAAAATTTTTCTTTGATTTTCTTTTTGGTGAAAACCGTATACATAAAACGTTACTGTTTGTCATTCGTCGATTATTGTATCTTGCCGACGATTATGAACCTAAATGACTCGTTTAAAATAACGGCAAAAATTGAGAGTAGTCTTAAATTTATTCCCCAGTTTTAATCTGTTAATCCAACCAGTTTCTTCTCATTACCGAAGTTGGATTACGAAGAACTTAAAAAAAAGACAGCTAGAGAAAGCCCCTTTTGAATCTTGATTAAAAAGTTGACGCTTGTATAAAACTAGAAATAGGACTTTTTTAATACAGTATGGATTATCTTTTTATTGCATAAATAAAATGTTTACAATAATAATAATAATAAAAAAAAATTACTATATCTTTGAAGAAGAGATAGTAATGAATAAAAATATGATTAAATACGTTGCGTCAGTGTAATTTTTCGCAACTAAATGATTTGTCTGTTTTTTTTTCCTACAGATTACTCTGATATGTTATCTTCATTGTGGATGGTAGTACGGATATATTGAACACACATCAAGCCGCAGTGCTATATGTGTAACTTCTCGTGCCATCTGACTACCCGATCGCAGTAGCGTAGTTCCTTCATTTTTGAATGAAGTCATTTATACTCGCTGGCAGTATAGTACTCAATCAATTATCGCTTTGAATATCGCAATTTATCCTTAGCTACGTACATGCCGCCGTGGGTCGCGGAAAAAATTTTTACTGTTCATCTACTGGGGATTCTAGTCATCTGTCTTCTACTCAACACGCCTTCCTGAAACACAACAGTAAGTTCCCCTCTTGCTATCAAATGGGATTTTGTGAGTTCAGGTGAAGGAATAAAATTGTGCTTATAAAAGAAACTGGTTTGAAAAATATTAATTAGACTACTTTATTTTAATGAAGCGTAATCGAGTTTCATCTCAACGGAAAGTGCATAAAGCGACTTATCTGCAGTAGTTAACGAATCAGTTCATCAATTAACCTGAAAAAATTAAGTTCTTATTACTTTAGTATGATCAAAGTATGGCTTGAAAGTGTGTAATTTTTGCTAGTCGACTTATGTTTATTCAAATTTCCAAAAACTTGTATTACTTTTTTATATAATTTTTTTTTATATCTGTCCGCTACGAAAACACGTTTTAAGGATTAAAGTCCATTAATATAAAGACAACTAAACTTATTACGACCGAATCCCAATAGTCTTCAAGTTTTATTTACTAGTTGAAGCAAAAGGGAAGACATAATCGATTTAAACCGCGGCTTTTGAGAATTTGTAGCTATTTTTTACTTAAATTCAATTTTCTTCTCTTCGGCCAATTGCGATCACAGTCGTGATCTATTGCTAAAAACAGAGGATGTTCATGCCAACGGGTAATGCTGATGAATATCGATTTGTGGCTAATATCTTTCAAAACTGAAAAGACCGGCCGTAAGTATTAACAATGCAGCGGTGAAATTTCAAATTAAGACGATAAAGTTGTGTTTCATATGATGTCTCTTTCTGTGCGCGCGCGTCTTTTCTTAAATATTCAGGCCTTCTTTATGATTTCCCCAGACAAATAAGAATAAATCGTGGGCAGTCTTCTTCACATTTAATAACTTTTTGATTTTATAACAATTTTTGATTAAATAATTTTCGGTTATCTATTTTAGTTAATTTAATATATATTTTTAAAAATTAACTTGGGCTATAATTACTTCTCTATCGATACAAAATACCTTCATTAGAACTGTTAATTTTTTTATTTTGAATTGCCATAATAGGCTCCTAGGGGATAAAAAAAATATTTATTAATATAAAACGATTGTAAACATTTTCTTTTTGCAAGATTTGTTTCTTTTTCCACATTGTTAGTTGTCATTAAACGAAAATGTTCCCGTTTTGTCAAACAATTTTCAAAGAAATTCTGTATTTGCTTTCAGTTAAGTTATTTTAAGAAATATATTTTTAAATTTATCTATATTCGCTTCAGAATTGCCCTGTTTATAAAAATAAAATAATTATTTATGAAAGGTATTTATCATCGATTGCTATTATCTTGATGTATAGTTTAAACAAGTCTAATTACAACTTTCGTTCATTTGTTTGGTTGAAGAGGATATAAAATAAGTAACACGCTTACCGTCAGAGCTTATAAAAGTATGTTGCGATGAGAAAAAAATGTAAATCCTATTTCTTTATCGGTTTAAATAATTTGTGAAATGTGTGATTTATTGAGGTGACAACGTCTTATAAATTGATGGACGCAGGCCGCGCACCCAGAAAACGCCTAAGGCCGATTGTTATGTCACACGGTTCGGGCGCCTTCGGATTTCTTCGTGTGCGGGTGGGACGTGCAAGGCGTATACAAGCTCTCGACTACTGTCAGACAGCACCGTATCGGCTCGTTTTGTCGTGAGACACGTTTGTGTCTCACGAAAATTTATAAAATTATTATTTTATTATATATTATAATATATAATAATTATTAATTAATAATTATTAATTAATAATTATAATTATAATATATATTATTTAAAAATTTACAAAATTTATAAATGCGCGTTTCGAATGTTAAGCGATCATCACAATGGATATAAAGAATCATTAATGTTAATAGAAATACAAATAAAAAAGTAGATGAATGAATAAAAATTAATTAACTAGAGGAAATAGCTTGCAGAGTGCTAAAAAAATATTTCCACTTTTATTTAAGAAATAATAGAAAAACAACTGCAAAAAAATATAATGATTAGCCTTGGATGTGTCTTATTGATAGAAGATGAGTAGCTATCAATATTGACTAGATCACTTAAATCCTACGAGACTGGTCCATAAACCCTGTTCACTGATATGTAAAGCCGGATAAGTAAGAAAACAAGCAGATTGGTTTATATAAAAAAATAACTTCTTTTTTATCATTATTACAATAATTATTCTGTTGATCGCCGAACATTTTTTCAGATCGTGGAATTAAACTAGACACAGCCATCCTTATTTCCTCTTGTTTGTTGACTTTAGCGCGATAGATTTTATTACAGTAACTGACGAAGATCCAGATTCTTATAAATATGAAGTCGCAGACGGAATTAAAATTCTCTGAGTTTTATCAGTTAGGAATCGATATTCATCTTTTATTGACATCCATGCTGTTAAATTTATTTCAGTTAATTCCGTGATTTAAATTTTGTTTTTAACCTATTGCCACAAGACAGCAAAATCAGATTTTCTTTTTCTGCAAAAGTAAATTCAGGTTGAGGACTAACTTTAATCCGGGAAAACTTTGTCGATATTATCATTTTGAAAATAATCCCTATCAAAATGTTTTTCAAAGGTGCGATAAGAGTTCTTCAAAAATAGATTTCATATTTCGAGAGAAATCAATTCCACTGGAGATCTAACAAATAATTTTACAAGAGGAAACTTTTTTTGCCTTAGTCTTCATATTTTTTCTCTCCCATACTTTTAATTTTTTTTTTAAATCTTATAAATTTTTTATAAAATTTTCTCAATGGCTTTAAAAGGGGCAGGAGAGAATCTGCATTCAGCTACTCAAAACGTCATATATCTTTTCATATTTTTTTCATAACTGGCTTATGTAAGCCAGTTATGAAAAAAAAATCTTCTATCACAGAATGTTCGTGTTTCTTCTCTTGTGTTTCTTCTCTTTAAGAAAATATTAATTTTTTTATCACATTTCAAACGTACGGGACGATGACGAGAAGGACTGTACGACAACAATGACAAGCTCGGATCCTACTTTAAAAATGCATACGATTCAAAAACTTCAGTCGACTTGATCCCAACAATATTCTATCGATAAAATATCCGAAAACTAATTCTACACTAAAAGCTTGCGAAACCGATATTTATTTATGTGCGAAAGTATAAAAGTACTAAAAGATTCGAAAAACTATTAAAACAATTGAGAGACTAGTGTCGCTTATCCCGCAAATATTTACAGAGACTTCTGAAAATAATAAAAAAGTAGCTTCTCTAGATTTCGCATCGTCTGGCAATGAATTGAAAATCGGGATAAAATTGTGTAATATTTCCACAGGCGACAGAGATGCATAGTTTGGGAACTACTGTTCAAGAGACTGTATTTTTAATTTACTGGATTATTTGACCCTGTATAAGATTTCGTTACTGGAAAGTTATGAAATATTGTTTAATATTAAATTTACTGCAATTTCCACTGCTTTTCTTCTAGCAAATAAATTGCAATAGGCGGAAATAACACAAAAAAGAGCAACCTGCAAAACTATACAAAGTTCAGTTTCTTGCATTAAGTTATTCTTAAGATAACTTACTTAATCTTCATAGATGACCTTTGACATTTACAAAAACTGACGTTTATCGTATTAGGTTTGTACGCTTATCTTACATAATGCAGCATTTAGAGCTTTTACATGCTTTGGATAGACGATAAAATTATTAGTTATCTCATGGGGGGAGGAAATAATTTTTTTATACTTATACGTTATTTCATTTCTTTTAAAAATTTAAGAAAAATTTCTTTCTTAATATTAGCATTTATTACCACGACAGTATTGATCTATACCCGCCCATTGCTTTCTTTATACTATTAATATTAGGAACACACGCTAAGTGGACGGTATATTCTGGTATTCGTACATTTTCCACTGCAGCATGGCATGACTTCTTAAATTTTCAAATGTTTAGGAACATATTTCTGTATACTAAGTGATTTATTATCAAAATTTAAGTCATATCCTAAAATTAACTATTTGCTTTTGTTTAGTTTCGGATGTATTTCTATTTCTTCTCTACAAAGCGATAATTTAACTTTTTTCACCTTCAAAACCGTGACTGTTGACTAGAGATATTTCCATTTAAACCCACGATCATTTTAATGTAGCTTTTTAT
>JAAAKQ030037465.1:4287-16888 GCA_010016005.3 Zanna intricata
TACACCATTTTATTCAGAATTAAATTCTCTACAAGTTTTGTTTAATGGATTTTACGTGTTTATTATTCTTTAACAAACTTATTGTAAGTCAAACATAAAAAATAGGTTTTTTTATGGACTGCAGATATGTTTCTGCAATTTATTTTGGTTTTTCAGGTCAAACCATAAAAAAAAAAATCACATTAATTTTGTTACTTAATTAATCTCCCAAAAATTTCAGTTCAACCTCATTTAACTGGGGTGTAGCTTGAAATAAGAGCGAAATCTTTCATTAGCTGTAACTCGCAGAAAAAGCATTTTAGGATATTTATTTACATTAAGTTTTTCCACTATTTTTCTGAGAAGAAGAGTAGGTTATGAAAGTCTTGGGAGAAGTTTGTGATACAATTCATATATATTTACAAAATTGACTTATAATACCCCATATTACATTTGTGCCAAAAACTAAAATTAGGAATTTTATTTAATTGAAAAATGCTGATGAATCCTATGTATGAAATACAGTTTACTATAACTGTAAAATCTATTGAATTTTTTAATTGTTCAATTTTTTCTGTTATGTTTAATAAACATTATCAGTAATTTGACATGCACTCTTTATTTTCCGTTTATTATGTTATTCTCATATTTCCATTTTAATTTTTACATATGACATTCTCATGTGTCTGCTTCTAATCTTTCATATTTTAATAATTATATCTTCCCTCAGTAAATTCCCTACAGCATAATAAAACTTAAAAATTATTAATGACTTACTTTCAAAATTATGTGGTTATTTTATTTCCAAAAGATCTTTGAAAGCAAGTAATTATCCAGCTCCTCTGCAGTAAAGTGACTGGAGACCCTGCTACAGTATTAACTGTAGCAGGGTGCCACCACTATAACTGGTTAATGTTGTTTTAAAAAATATTAATTTTCTTTCATTTCAGGTTTGATCTTATTCAACAGTTTTACCTAGACATTATACACATACTTTTTGTAAGATTTCGGTACACACTCCTTCCTTCAAAAATTTATTGTAACATTTTACATGTCTCCATGTAAAATGTTACATCAGAAATGATGTAAGCCTTTTGGGCTTTGTATCATTCTTTTTTCATTGTTTATTAAAGATGCACTTTATTAAAATATTTTTAAAAAAATTTATAAATAAATTTTGGTGTGATTCTAGCTGAATTTTTTCAGCATGAAAAATACTCTTCTGCTCTACATATGTTTGCTTTGTATATTTTCTTTATTTCTCCCATTTTTGAATTTTAAAACTTAAGTTACAGAATAATAATTCTTTTACATTTATTTCCTCTTTTTAACTTACTATTATTATTATTATTTTAACCTATTGTGTATTTGCACATTCATTATAACTTCAAAAAACTTAATAGTTTCAGGTAAAAGCAATATTATTAGTAAAGATTTGGTCAGAAGTATATTTGAACGTTGCCTGTTTATTTAATTTATCATTATCCTGTTAAGAATCATTTTCATCCATCAAGTCCAGTAAGTTTCTTTATTTCAAATTGAAGTATATTATAAAATCCATTTTTTTAAGTGTATGTGGAAGGTATATATATTGATATTAGTATATTATTTATATTGTGTTTCTATTATATTAGTTTAGTTCTATTTGATTGGAATAATATAACCATGAATTAGCAATACAATTTGTTTTGTTTAAAAAAAAAATATGTTTTTAAGTTCAACTCATAAATAGGTTTTTTTTTGTTTATGTTTTAGTTTATGTATATACATAATAAAAAGGAAGGTCTGGATTCCCAGTTTGAGGGATTTTTTAAACTCAAATAGACAATCTAAAAATCAAAATGCTAAAAATCTGCCATTTTACTTTTTGATTATATTTAAATAATCATGATCTGTATGATCATGAAACTCTATAATATAAATAAATATTTAACTGCCTTTCAAACCTAATTATATAAAGAGTAGAATTAGAAAATTTTGATCAATTTTTTTTTTTTTGTTGATTGATTTGAATTTGGGACTTATACTATAAGTCCCTATATAACTTGATATATATTTCTGGGTGACCAAAATGAGTTATTAAATCATTATAATTTCTTGTTTAAAATACTAAATCATGTAAACCCTGTCTAAAAAGACAAAGTATAAATACTCTGCACATCAGTTCTAGTTTGCTGCAGCTCTTTTATTTCTACATAATGGTTAAAAATTATGAAAAAAAAATTAAAGAGTCCTGATCTTTTAGCTTATTTTTAAAGGTGATGTTTTGTCTATAAGAAAATGCTAAGAATTCCATTTCAGAAATAAGATCTATGCTTGTGGTAAGAAAGTCAATAATTTAGAATTGAAACCTTTGGGAGGAAAAAAATTAAATAGAAATTGTTGTTAGAGTTGAGCTTATTTCTATTATTTTAAAGTTCTTTAGCTTATTTCAATAATTATTTCATAAATATTTCTTCTGATGCCTGTAAAACCTTCTTCCAGACTAATTTCCAACTTTGGAGCTATTCTCTCTCATTCTGCCCTTTAAGCTAGTTGAAGCATTTATCATCTAATTTAATTGAAGCCACTTTCATATTTTTTGCTTCTTTTTTATTGTGTTGAGTTCAACCATCACTGCTTGTAGGTTACTCTCTAGTTTTCTGCCAGTTGTTATCTATGACAACCCTCTTTCCTCCTTTAATTATTATTTATTTTTAAAATTTGCTGATTCCTTTTCTGCAGAATCTACCTTTGTGTTGTTTTCTTGACCTAAATTCCTATGTACACCAAATTTAATATACATTAGCTTTTCTCAAGCTGGGAGTTACAAAATTAGCCTACTAATATACACATAAACAGTGAGATCATTTTAAAAGAAAAAATGTATTATAAACATTTTATTTATCATTAACTTAACATTATAAGTAACTTAACATGTAAGAAAATAAACTAATTGAATGGCTGTATTTATTTTTCATTAAAAAAATTTTCAATACATGGATGTATGTAAGAAATAACACAAAAACAAATAGTTCTCAAGTTATAAGAAGATTCTTATATTTCGTTTTTAGTATAACCATAGATGAAATCCCTTTTCACAGAGGTAAGTTGTGGCAAAAGGGATTATTAATATTTTTAAATTTCCATATTCACTATGACAAGCAAGCCAAAATGTAGCCAAATATTCAGATGTGAATTGTAGTTGTAATGTTTTATCAGTAAATATTCCAATGACTTGGTCTTGAATCTAAACTGGTGACTTGGCAGTGCAACAACATTTTCACTAAGTTGATTCAGTACTCATCTCTTTGGGAAATCATTTTTATCTTTTGGGAAATACTCTGCCAACTGAAGTTTTAGCTCATACAAATCAATACTGTGGTGAGTAATTGTCTCTTCTGCATCTGAATTTTTCTCAGTATAATCAGATCTGAATGGAAATATCATCATTTTTCCTTTGAAGGTGAATGATTCAGTTATGGCTTCTTAATGAAAGTATGATCTTTGTCTGCTGTCATTAATAAAATGTTTTTATCCTGTCCTTGTAAATCCACATTCAAGTTGTTTAAAATGCAAAAATACATCAACTAATTAAGCCAATAGCAACATAAACTCATTATTCTGTAAAAAGAATTGAGAGTGGTGTTTGTTTATCCTGGAAAAACTATTAGTTCAATTTGGAATTCCAGTAACCAGTTTAACCTTTTCCCTGCAATAACCGTTCGACTTCTGTATGGAAAAGAAGAGGTTTTTTGTTTTTGCCCATTTCATCGCATAGTTTAGCGAACAGTATATTCTGTAATGGTTGACTTTTAATAAACTTAACAATTTTTTCAGCTTTACAAAGAATTTTTTTGAGATTTTCTGGCATATGTTTTGTGGTAAGAACATGTATATGAAGGAAGCAGTGCATCCTGTGGTATGTGACAATCTTTTAATTTTTTTCAAAATCCACAGTTCTTTCCTGTTATTGCACCATCATTACATACTCCAACATATTTTATCTAATCTATGTTATAGTATTTAGTAGCTTCATAAAAAACATCAAAAAGATATTGCCCTTATGCTAGGTATTGATTATACAATACTACATATTGATTGCAAACAGTATATTTTCTTTGATTAATCTGCCCCTATTGCATACATATCTCGAAACATAAGACCTGAAAAATGTTTGCTACATTTGTTAATTCATCAAATTGAATATTTAAAAATTCACTTAAACTCGCTTGCTGAATTATCTCACGGTGAACATTGGCAACCATATCATTGTTTCATCGATACTACATCGTTAGATAGATTAGATTTTTTTTTTTAGTTATTTGCTTCTTCCACACCAGTTAAAACAGTGACCATATCAATTGCAGCAGATGAGGTTTTCTGTGATTGTGTAGGGTTTGGACATCTTAACTACTTTTAATATTACAAGATAATGCTGCAGGTGTAATTTGATTAGTATGGCTTGCTTTATAAATAGAAGTTTCTTGATTTTTCGAAGTATGTAATTTTCTTTTGAAAAATTTCAAGGGTTTGCTTTTGTGATCTGGATGTTTAGTATCCAAGTATTGAATTAATTTTGATGGCTTCATGCTTTCATTGGAAAGTACTTGAAAATAATGCACTGTGGCTTACCATCCAATGAGGTAAAATCATAATTTAAATAACTGTCATGGCACAAACTTGACTTTTTACTAATTGATTCTCTGAATGTATATAGCTCAGTTTGTTTTTTCACAAATTTTCCCATTTTACATCGGGATCTAATTGAAAAAAAAAAAAAAACAGTTACAGACCACACACTAAAAAAACTGAATCCTCAGTAAAGGTGCCAGATGCACGCTTTGCATTCAAAACTAAAGTGATGTTCTGCAATCCCTTATGCCTCTTTTATACTTACATAATAATAGCAATACATAATTCTCTTTGTGTATTACTTTCCAATTTCTGGATTTAAGAAACTGGGTAGTTTATTAAATTTCAATCAATATTTCACCATTATTAAACTGTGGTGGGTATGAATGTCTGCTCTAGGATGTGTTTCATAATTCACAAAACCTTTACTGAACATTATAAAATCTATTTGATGTCTTCCTACATCACCTTGTCTCATCCATCCTTCTGTATCATAATTTTCTAAATGTCTGTTTGCAGTTCTTAGTATACTCATATATGTGATGCAAATGTTTAAAAAATCTAGTCCTTACTTTTATTTATTTGATCTAGGCCTTACTGTACAACCTTTTTCCTTTTTGTTCTTCTATTTCAATACTTGTATCTTGATTGAAATAATTATTTTATTGTTTGATTATGATAACATACTATTTGTCCTTCATTATTATTTAACATTCATTATTATTAACAACTTTTTCCAGACCAAAAATCCTTCTTGCAATTTCATTAACTTGGTACTTCTCTTATTAAGTATAACTTTAAACCTACTTATTCTCTCCTTCTTTAACCTATGACCTTCTTGTGATTAGTCTCTTACTTTGGGGATCTAGTTAGGGGATTATTTTAGGAATGAAATATTTTATCCAATACAGTGGCATCATATGGAATGAAAAGTGGAAGTAATTGTAGAGTTCACTGAAAAATTAAGCTTCAATTCATTTGTGTGTATATAAAAGTAGTATAACACAATAAGCATAAGCCATTGTAAAGATTTTGTTATAAACATTTTACTGATATTTATAAGTACTATCTAATGATATTTATAAAACTATGTAAAGGTAAAATAATTAAGTAAGAATGATTGTAAATTATTTCATAATCTAAATAAACTTTATTAAATAAATAGTTTCATAATTTTATTTTTTAATGGTTTTTCAAATTCAACTTTTTTTGTATTATTTTTATGTCAGGTTTCTTTTTTATTATCCTACATTTTATTGCTGGTGATTAATAAGAAAAATTACATTTAGCTGTTTTACTTTGTTAATTGTTCATGATTTAACATGTTCTTGACTATCTTTTCCAATAACTATTTACAATAGCTTATTCTGTGTTTATTTTTATAGATGACTAAAATGACTGAACAGATTCTGAAAATTTCTACTGGTTTTATAAAAGGATTAGAGAAAACAGCAGTTTTAAGTAATAAGAAATATTATTCCTTTCAAGGTGTACCCTATGGTGAACCTCCAATTGGCCAGAACAGATTTAAGGTACAATATAATAATAAAATGTAATGTTGTGTGTGTGTGATATGTTAACATTTCATTAACATACTACTTTCTGATGCCTATATAAATAATAATAGGACTAGAGGAGCACAATGGAAATAAAAGGAAGGATAGTGATAGCAAAAGAAGTCTTCAGTAAGAAGAGGAAATTACTACGTAATAAAAGTCTGAACTTAGAGTTAAGGAAGAAACAAACAACATATAACAAATGTTATATGTGGAGTGTGCTGGGTTATAGAAGTGAATCATGGATAATGAGGAAGAGGGAAAGGAACTGAATTGAGGCTTTTGAGATGTGGATATGGAGAAAGATACATAAAGTAAGGATGAATCATTATATATATATTTATTTTACTCCATTCTCAGCAATAAACCACACGTTTTTAGAACAAATCCTTTAAGGTATTTACAATTTTATTTATATTTCTTTTAGTTCAAGTTGAAATAAGTAATTTTTCCTTCACATTAAATTGATGAAATTTTTTTTTATTTTCAAACAGTGTTTTGACAGAATCGATGTTTACATAGTCAAGATGCAAAATTTAGAGCATATGCCATAGTAACTAACAAAGTTAATACTTTGATCGAATCTTACCACTTTGAAGGACTATTTATGTTAACTAAACTATTTTGCATGGCAGCTGGGATGAATATGATTGGACAGTTGTTGCCAACAGATGACTATCAATACCAAAAATGTAGTACGCAAGTGATATTTGTTTTCAAAATGTAAAATTGGTAGTGAAATTGTATCCCTTTCTTAAAAAAAACGTGCAGAGGATAAATTGAGGCAAATCCTTTCAAATATGAGAAGTAAGTTTGTTATTGCATTTTTAATTTTGTGTATGTATAGTAACTTACATGTAAAAGTATTTGTAATTACCGTATTTACATAAGTGGTGTATATAATCTAAATATTATAATACTTATACATTTTCTTTAAAAAAAATAATTTTCTTCTTGGCTTTAAAACCTTTGTGATAGCTATGAAATTTAGGTCCTTTTACCATTGCTGGTCTCCTACCTCCCTTCATTAATAAAAAGGAAATACAATAATATACAGTACTATGATATAGAATAATGTATAATAATTATATACTATGATATACAATAATTTTTGTTAATTATACAATAATTAACAAAAATTAAAATATGAATCATATTTGAATTATCCTTATTCAAACAGCCTTCTGCTTTTGGAAGTGAGTAAAAGCTCATTGGTATCTGGACACTGTATAGATCCCCTAAGGACCCATCACTTGAAAGTTTTGTGGCCTCAAGGTGAAAATAAAACAAATTGTGATGAAAGTGATATCTCATAATTTTAATATATTGTCACATTTTTGCTTGACCGGGATATTGAGAGATTAACAAATACAAATGTTTATGTAAATACAATTTATTAATTTAAATTACATACAAAGTAGTATTTAAAATGGCAGGATTTATTTACAGGTAGTTAAATCATAAAAACTAGAATTCAGTCCAGTTGGCTGAAGACATTATAATGACTGCCAATATTAACACCTTTAACAACTAGTATTGTTCTAACAATCAGTGTAAGGTTCATACAATTCTGTTCACTGCAGATACCTTTCTTGTTTACAATAGAATTACCTTAACAATTTATGAATGAATTTAATACTGTCACTTTCACAATTGTCTAACAATAACTCTCTGAACAACTTCTTGCATTCACTTACTGTCCACACTGGAGTGCTTGTGACGTCACTTTGTTCCTTATTGTTGTCTGCTAACTGATAACGTTGTCTCACAGTTACGTCGAACACGCCTTGCAGCGCTCATTTCATACTGACTTTACTCCTTGTCTAAGCAGTCTTATATACCCTGACCTGCAGAACTGCCTCATTCTTAACTGTTGAAACATGACCTTCCCATTTAATTACAATAATATTGATATTCGAAAGATTATGTTTTGTTTTAAACATTAATTTTTTTTTAGCTAAAGAACCCTTAGTTAAATATTGATTAATTTGCTTGCTTTACTATAAAACTTGGTTGGTATAAAAAATAGAACAATATAAGATAATGATATATATATATATATATGTTGAGTTGAATAAATAATAATAAATTTTATAAACATGGTTTCGCTAGTGTATTTTAATAATGAAAACTAATTAAACAAATTTCTTTTTTTAACCACCTTACTAGCAAAAAAGATGTATTTTCTCAAGATCTTCAGGTTTTTTCAAACCAACATCAGGTGATTAAAAATATTTTAAGTAAAAAATTAAAATGAGAATACAGTCATGATTCTTTGAATGTCAACAGTATACTGAAGATAATGTAGTGAATTCTGGTTGAATAAAAAATAATTAAAAGAAATCTTGTTATAAATATGATAATTTAGTTGTTTATAATTATTATCTCTTTATACTTGTATTTAGGATATATTTAAATAATTTATCTTCTTCAAAAAACTTTTGTTCATTAATTAAATTATTATGGTTAATATATATGTGATTTTTTCTAAGTTGTGTATTAAAATAGTTATAGGAAATATCTAAAATTTTTATAAGTATTTTGATTATAAGTATGATTATTATCTAAGATATGTTTACGTTTAGCAAAATAAGAATTTTCGGGTTTGTTATTTTTAATACTATTAATGTGTTCTTTTATGTAGATTGAAAATTTACTGTTGGTCGTACTGATATATATCATATCACAATCTTTACAACTAAAACCATATACACCTTCGTTATTAAAATTAAAATCACTATTATTTAATGTTTGATTATAATTATTTTTAATATATTTAATTAATTTATTATTTGTAATGTAAGCTGGTGTTATGTTAAGTTTTTTGTAATCATTTATTTTGTAATTTTTTCATTTAATTTTTGACTTCATTATAATATTTTTATCTCTTGATGATGGTGGTTTGGAATAACCTAATGATCTTGAGAAATACATCTTTTTTTCTGGTAAGGGGCTTGAAGAAATTTATAATTGTTTTTTATTAAATAATAATAATGATACAGAATTCTGTTTAAAACTTTTTTTCTGTGTATTTGTAGGATCCATTACCATGTAAACCGTGGGAAGGTGTAAGAGATGCAACTAAACCTGGTAACATTTGTCCACAGTTTCATGAATTTCTGAAAAAAATTGTTGGAGATGAAGATTGTCTTTTTATAAATATTTATACACCACAGGTATTGAATTATTAACTTATGTTGTAACATTGATAAAACAAAAAATAAATCTTGTAAAAAATGTTTTAAACTTTATAAATATTTTAGCATGTAATACTTTTACCTGTTTAAAATTCAATGAAATTTGAAATAAATTTAAAAACATTTTCATTTCCCAAAACTGGGGGATTTTTTTAATTCTTTTTTTATTTTCATAGATAAAGAAAAATTCTGATGCTTTTAAAGCTTGAACCATTTAATTTATAAAGTAGGCTTCATTTCAGGTAGTATTTGATTTTTTTGTTCATTCATGTATTATCTCAAGTACTAGTTTTTAAAAATAATTTGTTTTGGTAGCAAAATTTGAAATGTGTGAAATAGGTTTAATGTTGGAGAACAGCAATTTCCCTTTCTTTTCATGGTTGTTAGTCTACTTATGAGAATATTAAATTACAATAGCATTTGCAATGATCTGGAGGTTTTCATCTCGCATCAAAAATGTAGTAACAATTTTTGATGTGAAAAATTTTGTCAGACAATGGGGCAGGGAGAGTAATGCAAGTATATACATTATATATTTAAAAAAATATTTTTTAGTAAAATATTTTCCTGGTTTTTCTTTGTAGTAGTTATTTCATAAATTCTTATTGGTGTCAGAATTAGATATTAACATTTTTTATGTAAATTCATTCACAAACTTCATGAATCTGGTCTTCTAAGAATTCTATATACCCTGTTTTGGATAAAGATATGATTTCTAAATACAGTCTTCCCTTTAAAAAATAATTTTGTGTCTTGCTACAGATAGAAAATTTTCAATGGCAACCATTGTAAATTTCTTGCAATTGGATATCTTGGAAACAGCACAATTGAAGACAGCTTCATTCATTTTACTGTATAGATCCTTACCATGGTCTCTTAATTCCAAAAGTTTTTTTTGAAATTTAATTCCCAAAATTGTACTTCTTGGAACAGGAATGAGTTCTTCTGACTCAGAATTAAATTTAATATCATAATTTTCTTTTTTTTTGTAACTACCTTGTTTGTAAGTGAAGCAAGTTAGTTTTTGAATACCCAAGATAGAGTCCATTTATCCCAAAATCATTCAAGAAATGCATAGAAAATTACTTCTTCGAGGTTTTCCATGAGACTTGTAGTTTTCATAATTGTATGATCTAGTGTAGGCTGATGTAGTGATGGCGAGGCTGGTTGTTAACAAAACATCTAGAAGAGAAACGAGCCAGTCTTGGAAAGTTATGGAACTTCATAACTCAGGGATTCCATTCAGAGATATATCTCTTTCCATTTATTTCCACAAGTTTAACCTGTTGGAATCAGTCTGAAATATAGGGTGTGTTTTTTAATTATGCTATAAATTTGTAATTTTTGGAGGAAAAATATATATGTAATCATACAGTCAAAGATCTTAGACAGGTTGTAAAACACACCATGAATACTCTGTATCCTGTTCGAATCCTTCTTCATTGATCTGAAATTCCTGACAAGGAGTCTTATTCTTTAAGACTTTGGGATTGGTGTCCATGACCCTAGCCTCTGCAGCTTTTCTTCCCTTTATACACAGAACTGCAGAACACTTTTCACTATAAACATACATAAACTACACCAAGAACACAACACAAATTATAACATATACTTTTACACACTTCACTACAACATCTTACACTATTTCTTCTTACACTTATACTTGGCCATAAAATAATGTCCTTTGGACACCTGGGGGAACCCAGTTGTATATAGCTCTAGCTCCATTACAATGCTTTCTACCAGATTGGTTCATTATATTGCTGGTACTCATGGGAACCGATATAGCGATCCATGGTACTTGGCAGTTTCAAATAAAACTATTTTGGTGATAGTTGGTTCACTTGAAAAAACAACAGTCTGAGGAGACTTCAAATGAAGTTGTTGCCCAAAGATGTGTCTAGTGAAATGGATACAAGAAATGTACCTACTGGAGAGTTGTAATTTAACAAGTGTATGATTTCTTGTAGTTAAATGCAATGAGGAAGGAAATTCTTTGCAAATATTTCTCTCTTTCTTTTAAATAAGTGTGTGATAGTAGCTGTGGCTCTCTGAAATCTGTTAAGAAGCTACTGATTGAAGTATTTAGTAAAGACCAGTGCTGAAAACTCATAGCGCTTAAGAATGTAGAGAAAGATGCAGTGGTAGAACCCCATAATATGCTGAATTCCAGCAAGGGAATAATTTTTACTGTGACTTATTTGGTATTGAACTAGCAGAGATATAAGAAGAGCTATCACCACAGACTGTCACATCTCTGCAAAGGATCATGAGGAAGGAGAATGGTGTTGATGTACCATGTCCTCCCTCATTCTAACCTTTTCTGCTCCTACCATCCTATCTTTACAGTTTGAATAAAGGTTAGTTCCCTTTCTGTTCATGTACAACTGTTTATACCAAACTCAAGATGCAGCTTTCAAAGTCAGGGTTTTGGTTAAACCAAAATTGGATGCCAGAAGAAACAGGCTTGTGCACACTGCCATATTGTGTACACTGAAGCCATATTGGACATTAAGAAAACATATGCGCTGAAGAAGAAAAATGTTTAAACTGCAAATTTTTACATTCGGCAAGGCCTCAGGAATGCCCTACTCTGGAGGCGTGTATTCTGCTAGCATTAAACATCCACGCAATCTCAGTGAAGGATGAATTGTACATGTTTGTATCATCCTCATCAGGTACATCTTCCTGAATCTGTTGTGTTCAGCATTCTTACATCCATGTCTTAAGTTATGCGTTTTCAAAAAAAATTTTTGGAAGCAATCACAAACTGGATGTTATCTCAGTCAATACCTCAGAGTCAGCTATGCAGGTGGGAAAAGGTTTGGAAAGGCAGACTGAATTATATACAAAAATTTAATTAGCCAGTATGATGAAAATGGTGAAGCAATCCACCATCTTTTCACATTTGCACACCTGATACTCGACAGTGTAAGTGAATATATTCCACTAACATCTGGAAAACTAAGGTGACCTGCTGTTCCTTGGTGAACGAAGAATGCAGGAGAACAATAAGGGGTTCATTACAGGGCTTTGTAGAAAGGGTGCACTTTATTATTGGAGATTCACAAAAATTGGATGCCAAAAGAAACAGAAACATATCTCAGTCATCAGCCAGGCCTCGGTCGGGATGCCCCCGATGCAAATGCCGCGGTCGACATTTTCCATCATAGTAAGATACCTCAGCAACAAACGCCCTCGCCGTAGGCTTAAGTCGACCTACACGTAGCCCTAAAACTATATAACCGCAGCGCG
>JAAAKQ030037498.1:0-16886 GCA_010016005.3 Zanna intricata
AAAGTACATAGAAAAACACAACCAGCTGGAATATTTGCAAAAAGGGTGTGTAGCAATTCACAACATTAAGTCAGGTATCCAACGAAAAGCTTTTAACAGGCTGAGGCAATAACAATAAAAAAGGAAGAAATAAGGAGAGCTCGTACTGATATGCACAATAGCATGAAGTGTGGGAACAGAGAGAAAGGTGGGTCATGGGAAGGTACATAGAAAACCCAACCAGTTGCAATAATTGCAAAAAGGGTGTATAGCATTCCATAACATAAAGTCACATCCGATGAAAAGGTTTTTAACTGACAAAGGCAAAAATAATAAAAATAAGCAAATAATAAAACAGAAAGGTTTTAACCAACAGAGGCAATAATAATATAAAATAACCAAATAATGAAACAGAAAAGTTTTACAGACAGAGGCAATAACAATAAAAATAAAACAATAAAACAAACTTAACACAAATGTATTAACATTATATTTATTTGATCAACCTTAGTACTGAATAATAAATGAAATAGGTTGACACTTACCTTATTCCATTACGTATGCGAAAGCACTTTTGCTTATATCATCAGTTGATTAAATACTTTGCCGAATATTCATATCAAATTATACATTAAATTAAAAATTATTTTTATACTATATTTAAAATTCCATTTATAAAAATATGATGTTAATTACTAAAATTAAATTAAAATTAGTAAATCATGAATATGAGTAATGCCAACAATTTTATTTTCTAACTCCTGCAAATAAAATTTCAGACAAGATAGCTGAAAAGGAAAACCCGCGGGTAAGATATTTTCTTGAGAATAATATTTTTCATCAAATTTAAAATAATTCTGTTGACATATTTCTAATAACAATAATAATATTGTCAATAAATAAAGGATCTTCGTGATTATGTATTAACTTTTTATTAAGTTAATTGTTTAATTCATGGGTATGCTAGGGTACATATTACTAATAACAAAGCTAACCATCCTAGTGTTATCCCCAATTTTTAAGTCTTTTAATTTACTTATGAACTCGTATCCATTCTTTGTGATCTTTATTTATTTTGATCCTAAGTATTTTATTGATTATTTTGGAGATAATGTAAGAAGGAGCGATTGTAAAATTAATTAAAGGTATACCAGATTTATGTATTTTTGGAAGACCAGATATAGCATTGGAGAATGGCTGTAATGAATCTTTCATTAACGTATTTACAGGCAAGATTTAAATAAGAGATGTAATAACAAGGACACTATCCTTTATCTAATGAATCAGTCTAAGGCTTGCAATAAGAGTATGTTTTATACAGTTACATAAACGAGAACATGTATAGAATAGCAAATTTTTTAATAAAAAGATATGTACTATTGCATATAAATCAGTGAATGATATTTTGAGGAAATTTTTTTTAGTTATGGTGCAACCTATAGCAGCATATATAGTAATAAATGCATATACTGTGAGCATTTATATATATATATGGCTTTCCTCTATATATCTATAGAAAAGACTGATAGATCGTTCAAGGTTAGATTCTTGGAACATCTGAGGGAATTTAAGAATAATAAGGAGGTTAATACTATTAATAAATCAATATAATAAATAAAAGAAAGAGATGAAGTACCAATTAAGTTCTAAGAATTTCATTACTTAAAATTTTATTTGACTATAACTCTGGAACCAATGAAAATAAATATCAGTAATGATATATTGTTGTAAAGCTCTCAATGAGGCCTTATTACTGCAGTTAAGAAAGTCCAAAATCTAATTTTTTTTGGATTTTGGGCTTTTTTTTGACACTTTTGGTCCAGTCGATTACAATCAAAAGAGGAGGCGCACAACTAGACATTACAACAGTCCTTAATCAAAAATTTCAACATAATATGGCTAATTATTTTTGAGTTATGCATGATACATACGTATATACAGACGTCACGCTGAAACTAATCAAAATGGATATTTCCATTGAAATCTAAAAACCAAAATTTTTTCAATCACAATGCTTCACTTTTTACAAGGAAGTAAAAAAAACCTACCACAATATTATTAAAAATCATAAAATAATGAGGTTCATGATTTCTTGTACTTCAAACAGCTTATTCTTCTTGGTTCTTAAATTATCAGATATTTAAGTATTATTATAATGAATCATTATTTTTTACACCTACTGAAAAAATTACATAAAAAAAAATGTTCATTTCATCTTGCCATCTAAGGACCTTTACCTTTTAACTTAAAATTGAAAGCTTTTAACTAAAAAAATTGAAAATTTTGAGACTATTCAGTTTCTTTTTACATATTTTTATTGAGGCAAGGAAATACTTATGATATTGAAAGTTTGAGCCATGTTGCCCATTCATAAGTTAATTAAGTCAACAAGAATTTTTTTGATGTTCAAACTTTATTTTCATTTACATCATTTCTTAAAAACATATAAAAACTTTATATGTTGAAGAACAGGTGTGAAAAGGCCAGGGATCCTTTTCCAACCAAAGCCTTCATTTAGTTGGGTTTTAAAGTTAATTAAAATTGAAATTATTTCTTGTTTTTACATTATGAAAGTAAAAATATTTTGATTTTTCTTATTCTTTTTTTGTATTTGTAACTTGTATTTTTGGAACAAGTAAAAATTCATTTTGATCTGGACTTGGTTCTTCTTGAACCTCTCAGTCGTCTTAAATTCTGTTAAGTTTCAAAAGTATATGTATTGAATGAAATCTAAACCATTAAAACACTATAAAGAGATACGTTAAACTTACTATATTAATTCCTAGAATCGATTTTCACGAGATCCTGCATCTTCACAACTAACTTTTATATATTCCCATCAACGCAGTCTAATTGCCTTATGATGTCTTAATGTAAAAAAAAAAAATACAAACACAACCATTAGTACTAATTCCATTAGATAATATTTTCCTTATTACATGATAGCACTACCAGTTTTAAATGTAACTAATACAGGAAGTTAGTCATACACCATGACCAAAATACTCTATACTTATACATGAAATATTTACTGGAGGTCATTTCCTCAGATAAGTTATAAAATGCTCACAATAAAACTTTTATATTTTTTTTTTTAACATAATTCATATAAAAGGAGATTGTTCTCCTTCAAGCAATTTTTTTTTTTTTTATTTGTATTTATTGAATACAAGTAAAGAATTAAACTGATAAACATAATTTTTATTAACTAACATGCGATACATGATTTTAATTTGTTTTTTTGATGCTGCAAATGAATATGAATTCAGAATCTTTCTATCAACCACCATATTTGAAAAATTTTTTAATTTTAATTAAAGGAATTTTATATTTTTCACCGTACAGTTAGCATTTTAAGCTCCTCTATTTTATTTTGTTACATCTTTTATTGTTTAACTTTGTTAACATAATTAAGCTATAAATAAACAATACTATACAAAGAATTAAATCATATCATAGTCACATATTATGACATCATATCTTTTTTTTTTCTTATTGGAGGACCCTACATGCAGCTGGAACTGCTGTTAGGCATATCATCAGCTACTGTGAAATGCCGTGGCAACAGATTAAACCTACTACCACTCCGGCTTGGGCCCAAAACTGGGGGGTCTTCCCGGTCTCAACAAGACCATCCGACCCCCCCCCCCAACTTCTGGGATGCTGAAGAGCCCCTCTTCCAGAGAGCTACCTTTCCTGGCCCTTCACCTATCTCTACTAAGGGTTAAGTTGCATTTCGCACACCCAACCCTTCTCTCCTTCACGACACACACACACCTCAAGGGCCCCCATGCATCATCAGAAGATTCAGGACATTCTTGCGTGTGTTCTGGACCTGGGTATCTTCAGCAATTGGGCTGCCTCCCTGGCCCTACACGTCACCACGTTTCATCCTGGCGTCTACCATGTTTTTTAACACCTATTCCCCATTTTTTTTTTAAAGCGAGAAAATAATCTTAACCTAACACAAGTTGCATAAATATTGCACCTACAGGGGGTGTCTGCAGTCCTTGTGGTTGTATGTCACTCTGCACCCCATGCAGCCTCCCTTCCCTTAGTTACAAAGATCCTAACTGCAAATGCTTCCACCTCGGCCGACTGCTTCTTTCCCCAGAGCATGTACTCTATGATATTTTCCAGGATCAACCAGCTCAGACTCTGCAGTCTCTTGACCCCTTCCCACTTTCTGCAGTGAAAAAATACATGCTTCGGCGTGTCCTGTTGTTCTCCCAATAAGCAGAGATGCCCTCCTATGGAACTTGCATAGATAAACTCCGAACTCACCATGACCTAAAAGAAGCTGAGTAAGGTAATAATCCATTTCCCCAAACCCATTCTGAAGCCACAGTGGGATCAAGCATTGTGTACATTATTCTCCTTTCCATGACACCTCCCACTCTGCCTGCCACTCCTCCATCCACAGCCTCTTTGCCTCAGATCTTGGAGTACCCTCGTATACTCTTTTCAACTCTAGCACTCTTAAGATGTATCGAAAGGACACATGCAAGCACTTCAGCAGCTATATGGGAGATGGTCCAATTTGCTGAGATGATTTTCACGTTCATGCGACGCCAACCTCTCTGTTTTACTTCACCTCCAGCGCCTTGTGTGATAACAGCCAGTATCACACCGGAGCATTATCGACCTGGCTACCAACAAGATTACTCTCCTCTTACTTGCCCATGGCCCCTTTCTTGTTGACATAACCTTTGACAGGTTTGCAAGTTCCCTTTCCGCCTTTTTGGTGACCTCCTTTATGTGAGTGAAACAGGTCGACCTATCCAACCACACTCCCAGGTATTTGGCACTTCTGCCTTCCTGAATCATGTGGTCGTCCACCCAGACCGCCATCTTTTTTAGACATCTATTGCCCAATAGGGAATGAAATCATATCTAATACTGAAGAGTGAGCCTTCATGTACAAGATTAATAATCATGTCTGTGTACATCAAAACATGTAACGCTAACACAGCTGTATTGTTTGTATTAAGTACTGTATTTAGGAATAAATTAATTTTGTTCAGTCTTATTGCTGTTTGAGTTTGTTAATGGTGCAGTATCAAAATTCTTTGAAATTGTGTAAATGATATGAATGCCTTTTTTTATAAATATGTTGAATTTACCGTAAAATCAAATAGAAAAAATATTATGCCTTTAATTAAAAAAGCATATCATTTGTACTTTCAGTTTAAAATTTGTGATCAGGATAAGATGTGGATTCCTGATGTACAGAACAATTAGTATGCACTAATTGTTCTGTATATTTAAGAGGATGGCTGTAAGGTACACAGAAGGCTTTGCCATTTGGTTTGCTTATGGTTTGGTGTGAACAATAGGATCATGTAACCAATAGCTGCTTTTGTTTAACAAGTATGTTTAGAATTTCTACAAAATCTAAACGTACTGTAAAATATTCTTTATTGCAATCTGCAAACAGGTCTATACCTATTCCAATTTATAGGTCAGTGAAATTATTCCAATTCCTAAGCCATCTGTGTATGTATGTTTCAAAAGCAGTGCTGAAGAAGACAACAATGATGTTGAATTATCTTCTAATAAGCCATATCCTATAATCACAAGGTGAATTAAATGATCTGGTTAAAGATTTAGATTTATCAAAAAATCAAGCTGAACTGTTAGGATCAAGACTAAAGGTTAGAATTTACTTCAAAAAAATACAAAAATTTCAGGTTTTGAAGCTGACAAAAACAACTTTTTCAGTACTTTATCAATGAAAATAATTTGGTTTTTATACAACGTTAATAAATATCCTTCAATACCAATCACTTATGGTATTAATTTGAAAAGACATATGATGTGATGAAAGATGTTTTTGAAAAAATAAATTATAAAAAAACATAGCTGGAACATATGTGGTGATTTGAAATTTATAGCTATTTTGTTAAAGTACTTTTTTTCTTATTTTATAAGTGATTTATGTTCAGTCTTATTCTTCAGCATACAGATCAGTTTTGATCATTCACATGTGTTAAAAAGATAATTCTCACTCTTGCATAATCCTTAGCTTTTGCTTGTTGCTAACAGTCTCTTTGTCACTTCTTACTTATTTAAAAGAATACATTCTCACATTTCAAACAGACTTAGCAGCCATTTCTCAACATCATTTCTCTCCATCATTTCTCTCCTATTTTTTCAATTAAGATGTAAATGTAGATCTCTTTACCTTTGCTGTTCTTTTGAGAAGCTGTTTTTTCATATGATCATTGTTTTTTATACCCCTACCCAAATTTTTAATGAAATTAAAATTTAAAAAAGGAATAAGTTCTAATAACAAAATAATGTAAAAATAATAATTTTTTTCTCAATTATTTCATAGACTTTTTGAAATTTTACAAAATTAAAGGGTTAGAAAATTGTTAGTAGTTGTTTGTTTGCTTCTAATTTCTAAAAATTTCCAATTTCTAAAACTAAGATTTTTAAGAAGTGAAAAATATTATTTTTAGTTTTCTCAAAGTTGTTTTATTTAAAAAAATTTTAAATTGAGTAAAATTAATTTTATTATATTTTTAAGGTTCAGAAATTACTGCAATGACCATAGATTTATATGAAGCTGTTATTGCAAAGATGCTTCCAACTCCTGCCAAAATGCATTATCGATTTAATTTGAGAGATATATCAAAGGTGAGTATAAACTAAAATGCAAGTTTCTTTGCATTAATTTCTTAATTAGCTTTCATGAATTTAACTTTTTTTAATTGTTCAAAAAAAATTTTTTTAAATTAAGTTTGATTGTAAGAAGATTCTAAGGCAAGTTTTAGAAAATTACAGCTACTGACTGTGTAATTTGAGTAATTAAGCATTAATTAATACCTCTGCTCATTCATAATTACCGCAAGAGGACCATTATGTTTAGAACAAAATGCCATGAAAATTTTTTTTTTTTTAGTTTTATATTTAACCCATTATTATTTTATTAGTTTTCTTATTTTTTATGGTAATTAATTAAGTTTGGAAGAGAATACATTTGACAAGAAGTATTTTTCCCAAGCTCTATTTGATATAATTTATTACAAATTTCTATACTTCTAAAGCATCCATATTGTTATTTCATGAAAGCTTTTATATCCATTCAGTATATTTTAGAATATTCAGTAGAAATGAACTGCATGTACTTGAAAACTTATAAATTCTAATATTTTGTAAAACTAAAAAGCTAAGGTGAAATTCAGTGTAAAATGATAGATTCTAAAAAAAAAAAAAAAAAAAATTGTAATTTATAAAACGAGTAAGATAGTGGGCATCTTAATTGGAAACTGTTCAGCGTTTACTATTAGAAGATCGTAGAAAATGTATTTGTACTCGTTAAAAAAAAAAATGAAAACTTTATGTAAACATTTATTATTAATCAATTATTTAATGTCAATATTTTTAAAAAGCAAACCTAAAACGTTCTGTGATTATGCTGTTCTCAGTTATGATTATTTTACAGGTATTCCAAGGTCTTTTGAGAAGTTCTGTTGATTTAACAAATAACAAAATTACATTTTTGAGATTGTGGGTGCATGAATCATATAGAGTATTCAGTGATCGCCTGATTGATGAAATGTAAGTACAGTATTAAATTGATTGTTAATTCCAAACTTCTTTATTAATGATTTCATTTTTTCTTTAGTTTTCATTTTTCTTTTAATATTTATATTTGTCTATATAAAAAACATTAACTGCTATGATCATTAACCTAAAAAAAAAATTTCAATCCATCTTGTAAATTGTCGCCAATTTCTTATCTTGTTCTCATTGATCAATGAGAGCCAGTTTATTATATTTTTTTCTTTGGAATTTTATTTTACTAAACACTTTACAATTTTGAGTATGCTAGTTAGTAAGTTATTTTAAGTATTGTAAAACCATCAGATTTACTGGTTCAGTCAGGACCTTTATTTTTATTTGTTTCCTTCAGTGAGCTTAGCAATTTAAATGTTAAGTTCTGTAAATATTTTGAAAATTACTCAATCTTTCTAAGAGAAATTGTAGATTGTTTTGTACATAACCAACAAAACAAAAAGTCAGGTGTCATATTGTAGCAACTGAATACAAGACAGGCAGATTATATTACGCATTTATTCATGCAATATTACTTAACTAGTTTTTTTATTTTTTAAGGGATTATGACTGGTATTTCAATCAGTTAGGTTTCCAGTTGGGGAAACATTTTGATTTGACATTTAACAGCGTTTGTCCTGGAAAAGAACCTCCAATGTTTTGTAAGTATTTAAGTTTTTTTTTTTTTTTGTTTAATTCTAGATAATTTTTAATTTCTTTCCCTCAAAGGTTTGAAAAAGGGATTTTCAACTAGAAATAACTCAAAATAGCTGGAAATAATATATTGGTAATTTTAAACATTCTTCATATTACCATATTTTACATAATAAAACTGTAAGCATTATTATTTATAATTATAAATATAATCTAATCAAACTTAACCTACACTCACTTAACTTGCTAACCTTGTTCTAATTAACAGTATTGTTTATGTTTATTTAAATAAACAAAAACAATAACATTGTTAAATATTAACAATTTCAATATATATATAAAGCACTATTGTTAATTATTCGAAGGTTAGCAGCATAGGTTAAATTTGGTTAGATTATATTTATAAAATAGATAAATATAAATGTAATATATTGGGTTATTGTGTTATTTCACCAACCTGGGTTTTGCTAATATCAATATTTCTTGCTGTTTGAGTTATTTCCAGGTGAAAAACTAACAAACGTTTGTGAGGGGGGGAGGAGGAAGAAACAAAAAAGTACCTAATTCTAATATCATTAGAAAAGAAATCATTTGCTTAACATTAAATAATACATCCAAGTTTTGTGATTGTTCTGCTTGTGGATGAATACTGTTAATAAAGAATTCTAATTATGTGATAATATTGGTGAGGAATGGGGAAATTTAACAATAAAGAAAGCATTTAATAATAAAACAGCTTAGATATTGATTAATGATGCACTTGGATATTGAAGAGGAAAAAGATATATTTATGAATTGAAGAGATGAGAGCGGTAGTACAGAAGAAAAAATAATTACATTTAAAGTGATTAACTTTAAAGGAAGGAGGAAGATAGAGACAAATTTATATCTTAGAAGGAAATCGCTAAACAAATTTGTGAAGAACAGAAAAGTACTCAGTAGGGATTCTTTCATAAGTGGAATCAAAAACGATGTCCACAAGCATCAAAATATTGCTTATAAAATTGGAAAGTGCTTAAGAAGTGAAGAAAAGGTTCGTGCCCAAATTCCAGTTGTGGGACACAAGAATTTCTGACTTATTTCCAACAGCTTTGGTTAATGGATTATTCTAATTAAGAAAATTTTGATGATCCAGATGTTTATGGCTTAGAGGAAATTGACAAGTTCGGAATTTCAAGTTAGAAAATTAACTATTGAGAGTCAAGAACAGGAAGGTTTCAGGAAGTAACAGCATAGTGATAGTAATAATAAAGTACTTTTCCAAGAATTTTAAACTTAGATTCTTGAGATTTCTTAATTTATGCTGGACTAAACTCAAGGTACCAGATGCATGGAGATAAGCAATTATCATGCCTATTATTAAAAAAGGAAACAGAAGTCAGTGTGAGAATTATCGGCACTGGTATTTAGCCTTTTAAATACAGGTTATAAAATATTCTCAAGTTACTCAAATTATTAAAGGTATTAGTTTAAAGAACTTTGAGAGAAGAATAATCTGGCTTCAGGAAAGGAAGGTCTTGTACCTACTGTATCTTTGCTTTAAAAGTTATTGAGAAGCACTAAGAGTATGATTGCAAAACACATATACTGTTTGTAAATAGGGTAAAGTTATGGAAAAATTACAGAAAAGAGGAATAGGACAGCTTAATGAATTGTGCAGGAAATGTACAGCAGACACAAATAGCAATGACTGGAGTTAAGAAGTAAATTTAGACTAAATTTAGGTGTTCGACTAGGATCTAGCTTTTCACTGCTTCTGTTTAATATATATATTGACAATCTCTTTCAGCTTTGGACAAGCATGATCTAAATTCAGAGAGCTTTGTTTTCTCAATGCTGTTTGCAGATTGTGAAATTATGGTATAGTTGCAGACTGTGAAAACTCTTTCCAGAGAGCAGCAGTTGAATTTGGTCCAATCGCAAAAGAATATAATGTGACAGTCACAGTAAATAAGACTCAGGTTATGGCTTTTAATGGAAGTAATATTGTGAGATCAAACAAGGGTTTTTTACTTTCAACAGAACAGATATTATGAAATCAAAACTCATCTTTGGTAAGGATGTAATAAACCAAGTTTGTGATGTACAATATTTCAGATGAAACAACTACAAGAAAACAGGAACATATCTTCTTGAACATGCAACTATAATAAATTTGTCTGCAAGAGCAACTGAAGAAATTTTGAAAACATTGCATTATAATGTTTTCAGTTGCTCTTAACGGCATGGTTTAATGTTCTAATGTGTTTTGTCATGGTTATGATGCAGTGCTCTATTAGTATTAACTAATTAAGTAATATTAACTATTACATATTTTTGTATGAACATTATATATATATTTATTTATTTTATGTATAATACCTGTAAATATATTTGTTTACATAAATAGTTTTTTTTTTTTTAATATAATTACATGTACTGAGATATAAAAGTTAATTACTGTGCCACAGTGGTAAAACAAAGGATGCCTTCTTGTTAGTTTATTATTAGTCAGAAGAGTAACATTTCATTGGTTAGTAATTAAATGGAATTAATTGTTTAAAATATTCAATTCAAATTAGTAATAAAAATTACCCATTTCTATTAGTAGTGGTTTGTAAAGCCCCCAACATTTTAGTTGCTGAAAAAATGTGAATTACAAAGAATCCAGATGAAAAAGGTAATTCAGGAGTTTAGTATATGTTTCAAAATAGTAAAAGAGAAAAAACTAAATTGTAGTCTTTTCCTGAAAATAAATCATTCACAATTAAATTAAAAAATTAAATTTCTGACTTTATTTATTCATTGAAGTAAGTTAATAAAGTATTGAAAAATCTTAATTACATTTGACTATTACTAAATATTTAAAGAACAAAATTATATTTTCTTTTATTGGTGGTTTAACTATTATAATTATTTTTCAAAAGACTTAATGACTTATTAGAGTTTCTTTAGTATTTACATTTCCATTAAAATGGATTAGTCTTAAAATTCTCAATAATATTTTAATCAAAACTAAATACTAATTAAAATTATTCAGTTTTAATAAAGCAAACTCTCAGGATTTAGTAATGAAAACTAAATAAAGAGACGGGATTGATGGTTAACTCGCTCTGAAAATTTGATCTGACTTTAATTTAAATTTATAATAATTTTAATTTAATTTAAAGTTTAATCTGATAGCTTCCGACTGAGAGATTAATGTTATGAAGAATGACCTACAGACTAGAATCATCTTGATGCTATAGAGAGAAGTAGAAAGTAATGGAAGGTAAATTGCAATAGGCCTCTGTAGCTGCAAAAAAATTATGAAAACACAAGAAAGAAATGATAAAAGTCTTTTCCATCACTCTGGATCATTATTTTGATGGTAGATGTATGCATATTATTTGTTGGTAGCTGTTTTATCTGACACCCAATTTTGCCTTTAAATGGTAATAAAACTGATCTTTATCTTACCTTCTCATATATACCAACAAATACTATGAATGGTTAACAAAGAACAATTTGCTAAAGCATACAGTTGATTAAACTGTTAAATACTTTTAGCAATTAATGCAAAAGAAATAAAAGGAAAAGGGGAAAGGTAACCATAAGTTACGCACATTTGCCTTCATAAACATGAAATAGTAAATATATGTATATGTTTCCAAATACTTTGATTTAAATGCAATTAGCACAGATATTACTTATGAAAATCTATTTCAGGATTTCCATGTAAGTAATATCTAACAGTGGTTCCAAAGGCTGAACAGAAAAAGAAAAGGTTGGAGAAAGAAGTGAGAAGTCTTAAGTGAAAGTTTGATGGTTTTCCATGTAACTTTGAATGAAGATAAATCTTGAAAAAATGATTGCATTTCAGATTTATAATCTTAAGTTAAAGAAAACTTTTATAAAGATATTTTGTAAAGGATAGATATACATACCAAGTGTCCCAAAACTCAAAGCTCAAGTAGTGTTGCTAAAAGATCTGGATGTCCAAGCACTTCACAAGAGGTAGTGGAAGGGGTTTTGGTGAAGACAAGTCTGAAATAATCAATTCACTGAACAATTGGGCATTCACAAACAAGTGGGCATTTCTCGGTCAACGTTATGGAGCATCTTGCAAAAAAAAAAGAAAAAAAAAAGAATCATCCATACAAGTTATAAGTGTTACACCACATGTCATGACTTGGAGGACAACCCAGAGTTTTTGTCTAAAGTTATGTTCTCTGATGAAGCAAACTTTTATGCAAATGATGAGGTGAACCCGCATCATTTATAATATTGGTCTGACAGTAACTACCCTCACTGGTTTATCAACAACAAGAAGCAAGGAGCTGATTGCTTCATGGTTTGGTTTGGTTTGTGGAAAGATCAGGTCATTGATCCCTTACTTCTCTGATAAAAAACAGTTAACAGCAAAACTTACTTGGCAATGTTAGGAAATGAATTCCTGCCTAATTTGGATTTGCTGGGTTCTGGAAAACCAGAATGATTCATGCTGGACGATCATCCCCACACTATGGTATATAAGTTTGTGATTCATTAAATGAATACTTCCCTCTGTGGATCAGTCCTAAGAAATGGGTTGTATGGGCTCCACAACCCCCATATTTAAACCCAGCAGATAGTGATGTGTGGGATTATGTAAAATCCTAAGTTTACATAGTCAACATCAAGGACAAAAACCATCCTTAAAAGCACATCACAACTGTGCCACTCTAACACGCCTAACTTGGTGATCAACAATCTACAGAACACAGGGGATCGATTTCGATTATGTTAAATTAATATGGAAACCATATTGAACAGATATTGTAAATATATTGTATATATCCCTATGGTGCAGGACTCTTGGAACCCTTTTATTTTATTTACAAATTGAATATCAAATTGATATGAAAATGCCAAATGTTTTCTTGAGTGAAAGGCAAAGAAATACCTAACATTCAAGTAGAGTATTTGGCTGTTAAAGAGTATTTCAATAAGTCTAAAATAAGAATGAGAATACACTTTTTCAGCAGTATAGTGCTTGATTAGAGCCAAGTGCAGCCCACTTAGTGAGCACAAGCAGTTTAGTCAACACTTAGTTTAGTCAACACTTTAGTCACTTCAGTCACCACCACATACTCAATAATAACTAAAATCTTTTTGTATCCAATAGTTTAATTACATGAATTAATTTCGTGCGATTCAGTTATATGAATATAATTATTATTGAACTAAACCATATTCACTTATCTTGATAAAACAATCTACTACTACAATAGTTTATTACGATTAAACCATTTTAACTGTTTCATGAATATACCTTTATTTTATTAGCTAAGTTTGTATATGTTGTTTACCTAAATGATATTTTTTTTTTTTAATTGTAGGTGATTACTTTAATTCTTATGGATTTTATGAAGATGTTCAAGACTTCGAAAAGATAAGAAATCATTGCCAGACTCAAATGGGTGAATATAATAAATCACCAGGTGTTATCAAAATGGATTTAGTATTATTTAAAGATGCTGTTGAACATATTTGTCGCATCTCTCGAATCATATCACAGCCTAGAGGAAATGTATTGCTCATTGGAATAGGTAATTTCATTACATATAATTTTTTTTAACTTACTGCATCAAGTAGGACTGGATTTTTAACCTATAGTTCATAAACTACTTTTGGTCCACGATGATGGGACTGATGATCCACAGGCAGGCTGAAATTAAATTGGAAATAATTTTTAAACAAAAAATATACAATTCTGGTTTCCTACATGTAATACATAAAACAGTATGTTTTTTAAAGCCAAAAGGAATCTGTAGTTAGAATTTTTCCATCACCCTGTGTTTTTGAAAAATTTCAAAGTTAAAATTTTTTTAATTGTTGATTCATGATCCTTGATTATATACACACATTTTTTTATTTTATATGATTACTTTATGTTTATGTGCTAGTGTATATCTTTAAGTCCATTAATCAGTTGTTAACTATGAAACAATAACTTAAGTCATAAACTCATGTGTCACACATTACGACACCATACCTCTCAATTGAAGCTTACATGAATAAGAAGATATCATACATTCCTGTACAATTCAAAACAACACAGTTCTTGCATAATGCTTGTTAGCCTACTGCTTTTAGGAGTATAATCTCTTCAGTCAGAATGAAAAGTGTATTAAGCGAGTGAACAGAGTAAAGTCTTATAATGCCTCAAAAAAGTGTAAATGATTTGGACAGTTTTTGTTACATGTGTGATGAATTCACTATAAAATCAAGAAAATCATTACTCCTTTAATTAACAAAGCTTGTAAATTGTACCTTTACTGTAAAATCGGTGATCAGGATAAGACTTCCTCATATAATAAGTAATAAGTGTGTTGTCAAATAAGAGGGTGGCTTAGAGGTACATGAAAGGCCCCTTGCCATTTGCTGACCCTACAGTTTGCTGTAAACCAAAAGATCACTTAACCAAACATCATTTCTGGCTATAGCTTAAAGCAGTTCTGCTTCACAATAGTAATAAATCCTTATGTACCAATATGTTATAGAATTAATATTAAAGAATCATATGACGTTATAAAAAACCATTATTGAAATAGTAAATAATAAAACACAAATAAAATTGTTTTATTTGTGAATGAGACAGCCAATCTGGAGATCAGCATTATACAGTAAAACAGAAAGAAATATGAGAACTTAATTTCTGATGAAAAAAAATTATTCGTAAGTCTCTAGTTAAACAAGAAAAAATATTTCTATAGGCCCTTCGTACATAACCTGGGATTAATAAAAAAATTTTGTAAAAGCAATGAAGAAGGACACTCAAGGATTCTTTTACATAAGGCAGAAATTTGCAAAAGTAAGCGAAGAAAAATCACAAAATTATCAGAATACTGTAGGTAAATTAATAAATCATGTTAAACATGATTTAATATATCACTAAAAGTCAATTTCCTACATTTACAACTTGATTTCCTCCTCCCAAACTTGGTGAGAGGTTAATTTACTACTTATCTGAAGAAACACTGAAAATCGTCTTGCAGTTTCCATCAACTTATTTTGTGATAAAGGATTTTTATCGCTCCTTAAAATAAAAACAAAATGTAGAAATTGTCTTAATGTAAATAACAGACCATTGACTGAAGTTGATCAATATTGAGCCAGATATACAGGAACTCTACAAGAACTGAAAATCTCAAACATCTCATTAAAAGTAACGTAATTAAAATTGTTTAGCATTGTTTTAATAAAAATACAATTTTTGTTCATTAATGATTCACTTTTAATCATTTATTTGCAGTGTAATTATTTTTACCATGAGTTCAAAACATGTTTTTAGTTTTATATTATTGTAAAAGACACAGTATATCCCAATTGTTAGTAATACACACAGGGAAAACAAATGAGGCCTATGTAATTTACTGGTCTGTAGCCTATGTAACGTCTGTAGAAGTTTGAGCTATTTTATTGGTCCTTGGCTTAAAATTGTTAAGAAAGACTGAAATAGGATATTGCATTTGAAAATTCAGTTGGGATAGCACTATATTAACACAGTGTATGTACAGCAGTTATCATATTTATAATCTGGTTACTCTGCCATCTGCCTAATGTTATATTAAATGCTACTGAAACAGACTACTGTGATACAGAAATCCTTTCATTGTCACTACTGCAGTATAAGGTGAGTAGTGCGATTTGTTTATTTTCTAGTGGAAGAACACAACACTAGTGAGATTAATAGGTCATTGAATAGTACAAGGGTTTTCTCAAAAGTAAGTTCATCAATTTTTTTTTAAATCAAAAAAACATTCAAGAATTTAAAAATAAAGTACATTAAAGAAAATAAAGTACAAATAAAGAAAGTACATTTAATTTTATTCTTTTACATAATCTCCTTAAATCTCAATACATTTTTGGTACAGTAACAAGTTTTTTTTTAATTCAGTCTCAAACCACTCTCCCACCAAAATGGCGAGAGCTATCTTTCTATTTCTTGTTTTAATTTATTCTCATTTGCAAAGCGTCTTCATCCAAGATGTTGCTTCAGCTGCAGAAAAAGGTGGCAGTTGCTCGATGGAAGGTCAGGAGAGTAACGTGGATGACTGAAAATATCCATCCAAACTGCTCAAGCAGGACTTGAGTCTCATGAGCAGCATATGGGCAAGCATTATCGTGGAACAAAAAAACTGTTTCCCTCAACTTTCCTTCTGCTTTTGTTTTGAATTGAAGTTTCTTTTGTTTTGAAGTTTCTCAACACCTCACAATAGCAAGTAGCTGTGATCATGGTTCTACAGGTAATTAATCAACAGCAATCTCTTGGAATCCCAAAATACCTTAGCAGCAGATTCCACAACTTTCATCTTTTTTGGTATTGGGTTTTCCTTTCCTTTCCGCATCATACTCTTTTGGATTCAGCCGTCCAGGAATGGATCCATGTCTCATCCCCAGTCACTATTCGATCAAATAAACCATCTCTCTCATCCTCAAAAAACTCCAAAAATTGCAATGCAGTGTCAACTCTCTGCTCTTTGTGTTGCTCTGAAAGCAGAAGTGGAACACCTTGCAAATACTTTCGTTTTTTTTTCACCTCCAGAACCACCGTTAGGTTATATCTTCAGAGGATGAGATGAATGAATTGTAGCGTATGTGAAAAATGCCATGCCTGACTGGGATTCAAACCCGGAACCTCCGGATGAAAAGCCGGAGGTTGCACATACTTTTGATAGACACAGATC
>JAAAKQ030037509.1:0-15151 GCA_010016005.3 Zanna intricata
AGTAAGCAGTTTTGGTATCCAACGAGCACAGTACTTGTGGTAGCCTAGTTTCTCTGTCACTATCTCGTGTAAAAGACAGCAGGAAATTTCAGGGAAATGATCGGAAAGTTCCGAGATAGTGAACTGGCGGTTCTCACGCACTTTTTCATTCATTCTGTTCACCAAGTCATCACTTACAAGAGATGGTCTACCACTCCTGTCCTCATCGTGAACATTTGTTCTTCCATTTTTAAAAAAAGTACGGAACAAACGTATGGACTACACCTTTACTAATAATGTTTGGGCCATAAACTGCACACAATTCATGATGAATTTCAGCTGCTGATTGATTTTTTGCCCAAGAAATCTTATTACACTAAGCACTTCACATTTGACGGGATTTTCTATAGTCGCACTCATGTTTTTAGGTTATAACTTGAGAACATGCGATCAAACGATACTCCGCCTTGCATAGTTAGAAGCGTACTGAGCCGCTGCACACACTGAAGTCAGAATGGTGGCACTACCCCAACTACTTCTCCCGCTACGTGTAAACGGCGGTTACTTTGTGGACGACCCTTGTATATAGAGCAATATATTATTTAAAATATATTAGTCTCTAGATAAAGAAATTGAAATAATTAAAAATATTGCCCATACAAATGGATATAATACTAATACAATAAATACATTATATAATAGAATAAATAATAAAATTAAACATAAAATTATTACCTGAAAAAATATATATAAAAAATGAATACACACCATATTGTAAAAAAATTGAAAGATTTTACAAAAAAATTATCATAACACCAAATTAATTAGATATATTAATAATAATAATTTTATTTATTTAACCAGAATGTAATTATAAAACTGTACATTCATTCAGTACATTCAGTAATTCCGCAGAGATAAACATAGCTATCTGTTCGCAGTCTGTTAACTAACATTAACCTAAATAGTAACATTACATACCGTTTGTACAATATACACCAAATAAACTTCTTTTCACGCCAATAAAAATATTACACTGTCCATAAACTTCTACTCCAATATATTATTAGTTTTTACCGATTTCTTTAATTTAATTTTGGTTGACCTTTTGTTTATATTTGGTTTTTTTTAATTCAATGTCTAGCTGATTGAACACTTATAAAGGCTTACAATAATTATTCTTATCGCTTACAGCTTTACTTTTTTTTTGGCACTTGTATATATTTGTTTCTTGTTCTGCTAGTCGAACTAGAAAATAACTCGGAAAGCTTACCATTTACGAAGTTTACCAATTGCGATAAAACATTAAATAATAGAGATTCTAATTTTAATAAACATTGCGTATATAGTCTCAGTTGTAAAGATTGTGATAATATATACTGGTATGACAAGCCGTAAATTTTCTATAAGCGTAAAAACTCATAAGTAGTTCTAAAAATAACAAACCTGAAAATTCTAATTTTGTGAACATATGTTAGACAATGTTCGTACATACAATCAAAATACTTTTCTGAAATTGTCCGATATTTTCATATAATTATTTTAATATACGTAATTTAGAAAAATTTCACAAATACATAACCATAAAAATTTAGTTGAAAACAACATTTTTTTTAAAGATTTTTATTTAGATGTGTTCTAAATACAAACATAATATATATATATATATATATACATATATAATTAATTTGTATTTAATTTTTAATTTATTTGAATATTTTTAATCTGATTATGATGGTTTAAATAAATCGAAAGATCTTGAGAGAGAAATACATCTTTGTTTGCTGAAAATGTGGATAAAAAATTTAAAAAAAATTAATTTATATACTGTTGTATGTTGATTATACTTTACTTACATAGTACTAAACCAACAATGATAATTAAATTATAAGCAAACAATCTGCGAAGATGTTTTCATACAAATAAAATCTAATTTCTTAAAATGATCAAATGATGAAACATTGTAAATTGAAAACTTATTAATAGTAATAAGCAAATGAAGAAAATTAGTTTGTTATGTTTTCTTATTTAAATAATAATCATTATCGACTACTAGAGAAAAAAATATTGAATACCAGCATATATCCAAATAGCATAATTCTTATCTTATCTCATAATTATTTGCCTGGAAAATTCAAAGGCTGTACTACAGAAAAGGTAGCACCTGAGCAAAGATAAACATTCAAGGAACGATTAATATTATGTAATGTACACTGGAATGTAATGGAAGAACAAAAATCAGAAAGCGACAAGTACTGATCCCTCATAGTTTCATTCCCCTACTATTAACATTCCAAAATTAATTTTCCGTCGGTTGTCGCTGTTATGTAGTCAAGTATATTTTGCTACATCAATATATCTAAAACAACATGCAGCAATTGAATTTTTAACAGTGGAAAAAGCAAACACTAGTGAGATTATTGCTATCTAAAAACTATTTATCAGGATGAAACTATCGATAAAGATACTGTGAACAGGTGGACAATAAAATTTTGCGCATCAGAAGTTGGTAAAGCAAATACTGCAGATGAACCTCACAGCGATCAACCGATAGATGTGTCCGATGGGAAGACCAAAAGGTGGACAATCGATTCAAAACGACTGACTGTTGCATCACACAATGCATTACTTCCTGTATAGGCATACTGAAAGAATAAATAAGATACATTAGCACAACCAGGCTACTGTAAAATGTTCCCAGTCAGTGTCATGCCTACCTACAGAAAAGAACAATAACAAAAGCGATCCTGTGAACAGCTTTTGAAATGTTAGCGCGACAAGGAGATGACTTTATTCAATATTGTGATAAGAAATAAAACTTGGATGTATCATTCGAGATAGAAGAAAAGCTGTAGAGTATAGAATATTGGCAGCACTATGATTTGCTAAGTGCTGCTAGAGACGAGATCCTGTTTGGTGGTGCTTTCAAGTCGCTCTGAAAGAGCAATGCTTTTTTGTTTGTGTTTTTTGCAAGTTTTGATTTTTATTTTAGTTAGATGTTATAGTGTTAGTGATAATATCTAATTTGATACATTAATAGTGAAAATCTGTTAGTTAATTAAAGAGATATAAGTGATTTAAGTGTACCTACGAGTCAGTGAGGGGAAAACAGTCAGGCAACATTGGTATTTAAATATAAACAAATTATTTAGGAATCGTATCTTAACATTAGCCCACAAGAAACTATTTGTGGTGATAGATTTAGTTTATTATAGATGAGTAGTAACTTATTTAGACAGCAGAATCCACAGTTGTGCCGACTGTAGTATTATAGCAGGCAGCGAGATATTGCTATCTCTTTGCCCTTACTTGGTAGATGGCAGATTCAAATCTATTAGTCCGGGACTTAGATTTTTTTTTTTAAGCTTCACAAAACCTTTTTTATAGGGAAACAGCTGTCCTACAATAGTGTTAAGGAGACCCGGCCCCAAAAATCTTTCCAGAGATCAGACTTGTTGGCCTGTAAACGGGGAAATAAGAATTTCACATCCCTGCTGATAGCGGCTATTGACCACCGATGTCATCATGGTGGACAGGACCAGTCATCATGGCGGAGGGCCGAACAAGCTGCAAAATGGAAGTTGAATCAGTTCTTCCGACTTCACAGAATGAGCCCACCCAGGATGGGATGAAAGAGGAAGACATACTGGAGGAGACAGCCAGGAAACAGACACCCTCCCAGCAACAGCTCAAAGGAGGCCGATCACTTAGACATAATTACAATCCTAGATGCCTAGAGGAACTAGAGGACTTTATCTGGTCCATGAAAGGGGGAAGAAAAGACTTGCACACAAAGGTGTTGATGGTACGCATGTGGATGGAGAAGATAGCCCCCATGCTCGGCGACCTTCAACATCAAGGTTCTAAAGAGAAGAAAGGTACCCAGACTATAGAGTCGGGACAGAACGACCTGCGAGAAATATATTTGGCTCGCGGGAGGAATTAAAGGGAGTTGTAGAGAGGAAATGGTTTACCCATTTATACGAAAGAACGAAGGATGAAGCGAAGGCCTCGGAGACAAAGGGAAACTAGGGCCTCCATGTGATAGATATACACAAAGATAGAAACACGGCCTATAGAAACTATGTGCGGCAGGCAGCACCTGCTGTAGAAAGAAGTCTAATGTCAGGCTCACCCAATCCTGGACGAGTAGAGTTTGGGGTGGTCTCCCTTCTTGGAGACGTGGACAAAATGCTGCCGATGGGAGACAGCTATGTCCTTCTTGTTGACGGTGAGGGACCGGGTGCAGTCAACAATTTATTGATGGGACTACATAGTCATCAGATATGCCGATAACCTTTTTGTACTGGTCGCACCCAAGTGAAAACTGGGTGACATCACCAGAAAGGCAGTCGAGTTTTGGACCAAAAGAAACAAGACAGGATGTTCCGTTCTTCCTACATGGGTGAACACCTCATGCAAATCAGGCGGCTTCGAACCCAGGAACTACAACAGCAGTACTAAGCAAGTGGGTACGACCTATGACAGCCTATTGAAGCAGGTCAAGACTTCAGTTGGAGAAGAACTAGCAGCTGATATCCTATCCATAAGGAAGGAACAGGGGGAAAATGTGGAGGTGAGACTAAAAAAGAACTCTGAATCTGAATCAGCGTCCAGTCTGCGGCAAAGGGTAGCAGCTACGGTCCCAGAGGTAAGAATGACAGAGAAAAGTGCGGCAGCCAGAATGCCGATAGTAGATCTGCGAGATCTAAACAGTGAAGTATAAAAAGATTAATCTCTAAGGTGTTGGGAGAGGGATCTCAGGTTAGAGTTACCTCCCTCAGACCGGCTTACGGCCACTCGCAGAATGCGACGATTGTCATGCCGCAGAAGGAGACTACCAAGCTGACCTCTGCCCAGGGACTACTAGTCGGTTGGCAATCGTACCACGTCGACCTCCGGGAACCGGACACGACGTGTTGTAGGTGCTGTGGGAGCGCCTACATGCAACAATAGCAGATTTTGCTGTAATTGTGGCGAGGCCGGTCACAAACGAATTGACTGCAGGGACCAGGTGAAATGCCTAACCTGCAATGAAGCTGGGCATCAGACTGACAGCCGAGTGTGTAAGGCCTCAAGATAAGGTCCCTGCTCCTAAATACAAACAAGAGTATAACTGCTCATGACTTGGTCTGGGCGGCGGAAAGATTGATGTCAACACAGAAGAGACCGAGGGCGTCAAAGCGACGGCTCATCATGTCTGTGGCGACGTCCTCGGTCATGTATGCGGTTCTAATCTGGGCGGAGGCCTTGGATCTGAGGCGCAATGTCGAGAAGCTGACCTCCTTGCAGCGTTGGACGGCGATAAAGATGGCCGCCGCATATCGCCCTGTGTCCAAAGATGCAGTTGAGGTGATAACGGAGGTTCCCCAGGTGAAGCTTCGGGCACGGGAACTTCACCGTGTGCGGGATGGAATGCCGAAGAATGCCGCACGACTACTGCTGGAAGACGAATGGCAGTAGATGCGAGATGCCTCGGCGAAGGTCGCATGAACGGCTTTTACCACGGCTGATCCCGTGGATCCGGAGGAAACACTGCGAAGTGACATACCATCTGACGCAATTCCTTTCGGACCACGGGAGGTACGGGTCGTACTTGTATAAGTTCAAATGACAGAGCGCCCCAAGCTGCATATATTGCGGTCAGTTAAGACACCCTAGAGCAAACTTTCTATGAACGTGTGCGATGGGTTGGTCGGCACAGGATCCAGTCTGCTCTAACGCCGGATACCACAATGGAATATATGCTCCGGGGAAGGATGCACTGGGGAGAAGTGGCGGCAATGGTGACAAGCATCCTGCAAACCAAGATGGAGGAGGCGACAGCGTGAGGGGGGTGACGGATTAATTACTGCTTCACAACAACCTGAGTCACCACTCATAAGTTTAAGGAATTTGTCTTAGATGTAAGTTTGTTTTGTATTATTACGTAACCTGAATATCTTCTTGGTGCCCGCATATCCTGCAGTTACTGGGTGTCAGGATCTAGCAGAAGTTGGTACCTATTGTACCTGATTTCTTTATGTTGTTTATGTAAGATAATTGTAATTTAAGGATGTGCACTTTGGTACTTCTCATTTGGTCTGAACCCGATAGTAGTTAGTAAAATGTTCAGTATGACTTATGTTGCGAACCTCATAACTTTACTGCATTGTTTCTTGTTCTGATGTAAGTTGTAATTTTTTATGTAGTTTATAGATTATATAACTTCTGTGTCTTTGTTTAAATAATCTTGTAACCAGTTGTAATTCATAGTCTATAGTGTTGCTGTACATAGATGTAAGTTTTGTGTGGTCAAAGGTTCCAAACCCTCAGAGTTGATGGGTCACGAGGACAACCACTTGCATACTGCCTCTCCCTACTTCAGGGGTGGGAAGTGATGGCAACTGGACTGCTGGTGGTGAGATTATAAAGTAACATGTGTCTTCTCTGTAACATGTATTGCATGAACTAACGAGTAAAATATATTAGTATTGTAGTTGGTTGTGGAATATAAATTATGCTTATGTTACCTGTAGTTTTCCTATGTCACTCATCTTAGAGGTACATACCAGAGAGGTCATAGCCAGTACTTATGCTAGTGTACGATTAGTTAAGATGTACCTTAGTAGTTTAAGACATCTCATGATTAGGATGGAGTGTACTGGTTTATATAGCAATATGATGTTTAAAAAAATAATAAAATAAAGAGGCTTAAAATACAGTAGCCTGGGGGCCGAAATGTGGCAACATCCAAGGACTGGGAGGCAGCCCTCTTGCCTAGGACACCTTGGCTCACTCATATGCAACAAGTGGGTAGGTTGGAGTGCTTCTAGTGATGGCATGAGGAATCCTCATGGTATGGCATGGAGGATGAAGGGAAAGTGAAACGCTTGCCTGGAACTAGGTAGATAGATTAAGATTAGGGACGGGAAGGGTAGCTCCCCCTAGGAGGGGCATTTTGGCATTCCAGAAGCAGAGGTCAGAATGTTCCGGGGGAGACTGCAATGGGAGGGGCTCAAGAAATCCAAGCTAGGGGGGGGAGCTAATCTACTGCCACGGCACTCAGGAGTGACTGACAATATGCCTAAAAGCGGTTTCAGTTGCTCCTGGGGGTGCTTTAAAAAAAAACTAAGATAAAAAGAATTCAATACAACATTCTGCAAAAAAAATTCTCTTGATAAGCATTCTGGGATTTCAAACACATAGGAGTATACTTGACTGATTATCTGAAAGTCTGGTTGACTGCAAATTTTGTGCAATAGATAGAGAGCATTTTTTATTCAAGAAAGATAAATATGGTTCACAGTCAGGAGAATACGTAGCTCTGTAAATGGTAACTATATGGAAAAGTAAAAGTAAGTTTTTGTAACAAATAAAATGAAATATTACACCATATTTGTTTCATTTGACTCTTTTGTGAATTATGAGCAATTGTGAACTACATTTCAGCCGAAGTTGAACTTCAAAGTAATTTCAGTTTACAAGTTTAAAACGGCGCTCTGAAAAGTTTTTCTCCATAACAAACTTAACGTTTCAAAACAAATAATACAGCAACTGATGCAGGACAATGTTAAGGTAATCTTAGATAATTTTAATATAAAGATGGTTCTCCTAATCAGACTGTGTTTGTAGAAAACATTCAGACTTGGAGCTGTCTCCATGATTCGGAGTATTGTATCGAGCACTCTCGGAGCCATTCTAAAAATACTGATGATTATAAAACATAATAACCGGTATTCTTGAGATATCTAACAGCAATTCTTTATAACATGTAGTGAAGAATAATTTTTTTGAACTGGTATTAATAACATAAAATATTTTCTTCCGGAAGCCAATGACAAACATCCCACAATAATGTAATAAATATAGGCTATTAAATGAATATAGTAAAACTTCATTCACACAATATCTTCTCGATTTTATTCTTCCAGACATATTCTGTTTTTAACATCCAAAGAATGTAATGTACTGAAACACTTAATGTGACTTTTTTAAAATCACATAACATTCTTTGTTTATTTTCTTCTGTTATGATGGATTCTCATCTGTAACTTATTCAGTCAGCTTATATAGTTCAAGTAAACAAACTGCATCTACGAGTGTCAGGGGGCCAATTCATAAGAATCTCTGTAAATCCTGATGCATTTAAAGAAACTATGCAACATGAATACTCAGTAACCACACGCTACTGTATTTTAATTATTATAAATATTTTATATTAAGAGATTTGAGTCTTTTAAGTAATGAAATCGTCAATCATCCACCATATAAAAAGATCAAAGGTTTTAATAGAACTGAGAAGACACAATGTTATATAAACTTTTGATTACAGCGGCTACTATGACAAATTAATTATATGAAGACTACATTTGAGTAGCGCTTATAATGTTGTACATAAGTACAGCAACGTTATAAACTGGCACTGACGCAAGGGATGTGACTGACAGAAACACGATGAACTCACTCACACAAAGGTGACATTTATTTATTCTCTGTTCTATAAGCTAACTGAATACAGAACAATAACAGCTTCATCCATCGATTAATTGACCGATAATAACCTTGTTGATATGATGCTTACAATTCGGTTGCTTTAAATGAATTTCCCACATTTAGTATTGCATGTAAATGAACTGTAAGTTATCTAATACTAACAATATCGTAGCTGTTTTGGTAGATAATTTTTATTGCATAAACACAAAGCAATAAAATCTAACAACTGCAAATATATAACCTCAAATAATTTCCTAAAGCAACTTTTTTATTTTTTTGTTTACTATTCCAATTACAAATTAGTTAAATCTAATCAGTAATTTAATAACCCCTTCAACCGAATCAGTCCACCTTCAGTAGTGCATCACAATTTTTACAATGAACAAAATTATAAAAAAAAGAATTTGCCTTAAGTTTTGTGCGCTGAATTGCTAAAAATGTTAGAGAATGCTTATAGCGAATTAGTTTTATAAAAAAACACATGCTTACAAAGCAGTACAAAGGGTTCAAAAAAAGCCAAGATAATCGAAGACATGCCTCTTTCTGGACAACCTTCGACTTCTTCAAATAATGAAATATCGAAAAAGTGAAGGAAACTGTGCACAATAATTCCCACTCCAGCTTAAGATATCTCTAGACCTTAATATATCTAACGAGTCTGTTCGTTCAATTTTGATAGATATTTTGGGCACGAGAGGCACTGCTGCACAGCTTGTTCCAAAAGAGCTCAAACAAAAACAGTACCGTGAGAAGGTCTCTTAAGTTAAGCTGGATTCCACCAATCCTGATCCCACATTCATGGAATGCATCATAACCATGACGAGATACGGGTCTACAAATCTGACAAGCAAACAAGTCAACAATCATCAGAATAAAGTGCAAGAGTTAAGCCAAAGCCAAAAAACCACATCTAAGTCGCTCAAAGTCAAGGTGATGCTCATTGTTTTCTTCAATATTCACGGTTTTGAGCATCACAAATTTATTCCGAAGAGGAGACAAACAATAAAGAAAACTATATGGCTGTATTTAAGTGTCTGCTCGAGAAAATCAGCCAAAAACCAGATATACAGGAGAGAAATTTGTGGATTTTGCATGAAGATAATGTGCCATCGCATAGAGCAACTATGACCGAATTTAAGGACAAAAATGCAGTAAAAACCATCGATCACCATATTCACCAGATCTGGGCCTTTTTGATCTCTGTCTGTTTCTGATTTAAAGTTACCGCTTTAGGATACCTGTTTTGACTACACTGACGCCATAAAGCGAAACTCATGGAAGTAGCTGAAGGCTGTATCGGTAAGCACCTATAAAAAAATGTTTTAAGACTGAAAAAACACTGGCATCCATGTGTTGCATCAGGGTCTATTTTGAAGGTGACAAAATAAATATTGATGAATACATAAAACTGTCCATTTTATTTAACAATTCCTATTACTTTTTTGATGGTGCAGCATATTTAATTTATTAACTATAAATTTAAGTATGTTACCTAATTATTTAAAGATTTGTAATTATTTAACAATAAACACGGGAAATCCAATGCGTAACTTCTAATCTTCATTATTTAATAGAATGACACATTAACATAACTGCCAGTCAAACTAGAGTTCTAATGAAAAAGTAAAAGACAACATACGTGATTGTTGATCCTCGTTTTTGTGTATTCCCTCGCGGATCTTGTACAACACTAAAATTGGTTGCATCTGATTCCCAAATATGTTGCTCATCTTCATTATGCTTGGTTGTTACGATAACTTTATCGGCAACTAAAAACAAGTCAAATAAATAAATCAATTTTGTTATAAAATCATCATAATCTCTAAATTAAAAAATTTATGTTTTATTACTTAAAAGCTAAAATATATTTTTCATTATAACTTGAATACAATCAATAAATTATGGTAGATCACAATTAAAAATAAAATTATATTGTCAATTAACCATGAAATAGCTAGGACTTGTACGTAATGAATTTTGCATTAAGCAAATTAACTAATGACTTTTTAAGTTATAGTTCATTACTATTGTTATTATTTTTGTCAATTTGTGTGTGAAGCCCACTAACATGACATCGCAATCAGCCAAGTTTGAAGTTGAGAGTTCTAAGGTTCAAATCCTACTAAAGGTTTACTAGGATTTTGATTTTTTATACTTTTTTCACTTTTATATGGATTCAAATACTAGATTGTGGATACCAGTGTTCTTTGTGGTCGAGTTTCAATTAACCACAATTCTTAGCGAGTGGTCGACCCAAGATTGTACAAGACTGCACTTCATTTCATATTCATACTTATCATCCTCTGAAGGATATTCTATCCTTCTATCTTACAGTAGTTCTAGAGGCTAAACAGAAAAAGAGAAGGAGGATTTGTATGTGAAAGAATTCATGTAACGGACTCATATTTCTCTGACAAAGGGTGGTTTCATTCAGAAAGCGTTGTAAATGGTCAAAACAGTCAGATCTCAAATGCTGAAAATCCTCATGCGTATCTTGATAAACAATTACGCCTGCAGAAGATGGGCATCCGATGTGCGAAATTATGAAAAAAATTGTTATTTTATTTTCTGATTCTTATGTTTTATTAAAGAAACTTCTCTAGATGTCCCCCTCCGGAGATCCGACTAGAGGACTACTTTACCTCTGGACAATGAAGAAGCCTCCATTATGAGCTACTGATACTAAGAATATTCAATTAGATCGTTAATGGGGTGGTTTCCTATTCCCTTGACCATCTAGATACGCCTTTAGGGGCAGTTTCTTACCCCAAGGTCAAGTTGGATAAAAAGAAATATATTGTATAAAATTCCACAAGTCTATCTCCTCTCTCATTCCTCATACCAAGTCCATAATTTCCTACAACTTTCCCCTGATATCTTTCTCCAACATTAGCATTCCAATCTCCTAGTATGATCCGATTCTCTTCACCCTTGACATTCTCTATTAATTTGCTTAGTTCTTCATACACTTTTTCTACTTCGTCGTCTTTCTCATTGGTAGTTGGCATATACATTTGTACTATCACAGTGTCCTTTGGTTTAGTGTTAATTTTGACTAGAATAATTCATTAAATTGCACATACCCCTTTAATTTATTCACTAATTTTTTATTTAAGATTATGCTTACTCCTCCATATCCCAGTAAAATAGATAATAAAAATGCCAGAAGCGAGTATTCAGGAGAACAGCAGCCACTTTCAGCATTTACTCTAAAATTTAAGGAGTTATAAAATTTTATAACAAATTTTTTTTTTTTTCATTTAATTAGACCAGGAGATATAAACCTGTGATAGATGGGTCGCATTTTATGTAGGGGATATGTTACAGAAGAATAAATATAATAGAATTGCACTTACCGAGAAAAGCAGAGTAGAAACCGACACCGAATTGACCGATCATATCATTCAGATCGTGTCCGGCTTGTTTAGTACTGTCTTGCATTTTACTTAAAAATTCTGCTGTACCTGATTTCGCAATAGTACCCAAATTAGAAATAAGATCATTCTTGGTCATACCGATACCCGTATCGACTATATGTAATAATTTATTCTCCTTATCGGCCTGAAATAAGAAAAAGATGATATTAACATTATTTAGAATTACAAAACTAATTTGATACACAGCATATATCGTGAAAGTAAAATTTGTTTTTCAAGAGTTCTATTTGTACACCTGACAAGGAACAATTTCTTTTCCATACTCCTATTTTGCTCATAGCCTATTACAAAAACTACTATTAGTAACTTCACTTTTTATTTGTTTTTCAGTAATGCAATTTTAACATCCATATATTCGTTAAAATTATATAAAAAAGTAATTTAAAAAATTATTATATTTAAGAATACATTTTATTTTTTTTCTCTAATTACTTCTCCAACAATCGATTTCAATATGGAAGCGTTTTATTAGTTTCATTTGAGAGAGAAAACTGAAAATGAATTTTCTAATTTTCAGACCGCTTTATTAGGCTAAAAAGTTTTAGTATACTAAATAGTCTTTATTTATTTCTTTAAAGATAATGAATATATTAAATTGGGAAAATTTTTTCTATATTAAAACCAAAAATAAAAAATAAACATTACTTTAAAAGTGAGACATGTGATAAGGCAAAGATCAGGGCACTCTGCGTGATGCTGTTACATGACAATGCACATTTCCCCACCGCTCAAAGAATGGGAGAAACGCTCAACAAGTTGGATCAGGGGGTGTTGTCACATCCACTTTCAGACCAGACCAGACCTTTGCCTGTCCGATTTTTATTTGTTCGGCTCGCTAAAAGAAATTTTACGCAGCACAAAGGTCGATGACAATGAAGTGGTCAAAAAAGTGACACATGAATGGTTAAACAGTAAAGTAAAGACTTCTATGCTGTGGGAATAAAAAAAAAAAAAAGCTCTCGGAATGGTAGGACAAGTGTTTAAATGTTGCCGGAGACTATGTTGAAAAGTAATATAAGTTTCATTGTCATTGAATAAATAATTTTTTCTCTACATCAATTTGTCTTGTTAATTACTGTTGGTATCCAGTTGTGTAATTCCACTTAACAATAATAGGAAACCGGTTTCAAAAAAAGAATTTCTATTAAAATAGGTGCAGTCTCAGCTCTCCAACCTTTCTGTAGATAAGAGTTGTATTTTATATTCCTTCAGTGTAAATTTGTTAGTGGAATAAGTAGGAGTTTGAATTGTATATTCTCGGTATTTTTATCTGATTTTTTGAAGATTTTCTTTAAATACATTGCAATCCAAAATAGATACTTAGATAAGTATAGCTGCAATTCTAATTTAGCTTGTTTCCATTAATTGGTTTAAAATAAATAAGAATTGTTCATTAAAAAGAAAAACTAAACAAAACAAGCTTTTTCTTTGATAATATTATAATCAGAAAAATGAAATAATAAAAAAAGTAAGTATCAATTTTTTATAATCTCACACTGTTCATGCATAATTTTTAACTAATACTTTATTATTAGTTGTATGAAGTAGACATCTTTTTAAGAACTAAACAACTCATAATAATACAAATAGTAAATGCTGATGGTATGCTTACTTCATATGTAAATCTAAGAACGCACAGGAATCAACCCTTAATTTTATTCACATTAAACTCTAATGAGAAATACTGCACAAGGGGCCACTAAAACTTAATTTAGAATTGCATTAGGTAAAACTGAAAACAAGAATTAAGAACTTTCATCCTTTAGGAATATTATTTGTTCATTAAACTAATATTTCACCACTTAAAAATCAAAAAGTTACGTTCCAGCGGCACAAACTAATTTTCAAAAATTTAATTACATCGTTAATTGTCAACAGTCAAGAAGCTGACCAATATACAACTTCCAACTTTGGAATTTACATTACAATATGAGTTTTAAAATTGTATTAAGTAAATAAAAATTATATGTTAACATAACAAAACATGGATAAACAAAAAAATTAATTGAATACCTTAATTCTTATCATAAGTTCAGGTGTTTGCTCTAGAACAGATGAATCGGTAAGCGATAATAAACGAATTTTATCAAGCGCATCGGATGCATTAGATATCAGCTCTCTTAAAAATATCTGAAATACAAAAAAAAATTACTATTAATAACAGAAATATTAAACTGTACATTATCATAAGAAAACATTTTACAAAAATACTGCTTATCTCGTGTGGTTATTCTACGAGTCGTACGTATATCCTGTTAATCCACAAATTTTTATTACTTAATAAATAGATTAAAACCTTATATTCCAAAAATTGTCTGCCTTCATTTTCTTATACGATTTTCTAACAATATCGCTTAATGATGGACAGATATTTGATGAACATAATATGAGCAGTTACATAGTACTGTAGTACATTAGATTTAACTTTCACGCCTGTACCGCAAGCTGACATTAAAACAACGATAGACAATAACATATATTTTTAAACATACCTCTTTGTTTCTATACAGCGAATTAATAATAAGCTTCATCATTCGACTAACTTCTGCTTCAAACGCATATTTCTGCGACTTTGCCCTTAATTCTTTGATTTGAGCAACATTTAAGCCATCTAATTTAATCGCCTCTTCTTCTCTAATAACTACCTCATCATCTACAACAAAAAAAACAAAGATAAAAGAAATAACTTATAACGATCATCATCACACGTGTACCCTTAGTTACAGCAATGTTCAAACAACCGACTTATCTGGTAAACAGTAGCCAGCCAGCAACACAAAATTAACTTCTCTGTAACTGAATCGGCTAGTTAACTATTATACCCACTTAAGAATGTGCATTAAACACCACCATTACGTACTAGTCTCTATTATATAAATGACCAAACAAATACATATAAAATAGTATCTCTTAACCTTTTCGGGACTAACATACTGTAAATTCTAATTTACGCTCAGACTAGTTTACTTTATTAAAATTACTTATCTTTAAGTAGTAATTCTGTGTATGATTTATTATCTCACAATCACTCTAGGAATGAATATTATTTTAATAATATAAAATTTAAAACTTTCTTTTTTGTAAAAAAATTTTTAAAACAATTTTTATTGTAAGCCTTCCTTTGAACAAAACTAAGGATTTGTCACTTACTATATTTTGAAAAGGATAAAAAATACATTTGAGGAATTTTTATAAGACGAAAGCCGAGCGGGTGATCTTTATTATTGGCAAAATGAAGCGTACTAAGAATGTTCAAGTAC
>JAAAKQ030037521.1:0-16885 GCA_010016005.3 Zanna intricata
CTTCCGCGCTGCGGTTATATAGTTTTAGGGCTACGTGTAGGTCGACCTAAGTCTACGGCGAGGGCGTTTGCTGCTGAAGTATCTTACTCTGATGCTAAATGTCGACCGCGGTATTTGTATCGGGGGCATCCCGACCGAGGCCTGGCTGATGACTGAGATATGTAATCAGTACGAAGGTCATTAAGACAACTCTCAGTAAAGCTCCTCAGGGCTAGGAACGGGAGGGGTGGTGTGGCGACCGGAATCGTCACTTGGTGGGTGTCTTTCCCTACGGGGATTGGGATGTTAGAATAATAAATAACATTTTTGTTAAGTTTATGTAATTACTAAAAAAATATATATATTATAGTGTTGATTGTTAGTAGTATAAAACATGTTACAATATAAATTTATCCAATTAACCTGATAGCTATAATTTACACACTTAGACTAAAGTCATGATAAGAAATTTACTTTTTCTTTCTTTTTTTGCTTTTAGAAGAATGCCTCCGATTTGCGCCTTCCAGTCTGTAAAAATATACTCCGACTAATCTTCATTCTGAATACTTTAGTAATGATGGAAGGATAGTTTGGTGATAGCCATAAAATATAACTATATTTTTCGCTTATTGTATTTTTTTTTTTTTAATTACACAATTAGTTAGCGATACTTCTAAAATTTATTTTTTGTAATTAAGCTTTATAATTATAACTAATTTTTAGCTGAGGAATGAAAAAAAATAAACACTGATAAAAATAATAGTGATTTGTTTCGTAAATAGAAAAAATTGGCTAAAACATTATTAAGGGTCACAGAATGATTCACGTTCTAACTAGATCCTAATTCTCATTGTTTGATATGAAAATAAAAGAAATGGCATTCTGCGAACATTAAAATCTATATCGTAATTTTATAGTCAGAATAATAAAAAATTCAGAAAAGCTGAGATAGAAGAAGAGGAAAACAACAGATAAATGCAATTATGAAGTTAACACGAAAGTATAGCAATTAAAATAATAATTACAAGTCCGCTTTCATGATATAAGACAATAAAACTTTGCTTTTATATCCAAAGATGGGTAGTGAGATATCTTTAGATCTATTACTGAAAGGTATTTTTAACAATTACAATTACAATTGCAAAATTACACAAATGTTTTTAAATGAAAGTTTATAGTTTTGGAAAAAAATACCTAAATACATTTCTATAAAACTAAATCTATATTTAGAATTTAATTAAATATTATTAATTTTTATAGTATAAACACGGCATTAAAGTGTATATCTACACTTTTCAGTAAAGATTCACTTTTACAAAAATATTACAGTATATTGTTTTTCTTATACTTATATTGACACACTAGAATCATGTGCTACACAATTATTTTTTTTCAAGATAAAAAACATGTTGTTAATCTCATATATATGTAAAATTGACCTGAAGTGATTACAGTATTACAAGATAATAGCGGAAAAATTAATTGATTTTACAGCTATTTAACAAAGATATTCACCTCTTTAATAGAATAGTAATCTTCTTCATCCCTCGTTTTCTTTCTCACTGATGTGACAATTACTTTATATATATATATATATTTTTTTTTTACTATTTTTAGATTTATTCGTAGTTTAAAAAGATCGATATCTGGCTTATATAAAATGTTACCTGAATATATCATTCTGTTGAGTACTCTATAAATATACCAAGCATTACGTTTGGAGTACTGACTGAAGTACTGAGTCAATTAACTATTCCTTATTTTAATTATTACTAGCGTCAATCAATTTTTTTTTTTCAATTTCCTCTTATTTGATTGAATTTAAGAAGGAATCTGAGCAAGCATAACGATTGTCAACATAGATTTATCATTAACCATAGATTTAACAACTTATGTTAGACAAACCTGATTGGCAAAGAATCGCGAAAATGGAAGAAACTTGCATTTTTAGCTAATATGTATCCTCAGAAAGAAAAACAAATTCATAATGATATTTCATGTTTTAATAATAATTCTTTTTATATCAATAATTTTTTTTTGCAAATAAAGAGGCGATTTAAATATTCCTTTGGGCGGTTTATTAGCTAGATTACTATAGGGGACGGGACTGGAACAGCAGCATTAAAACTTTTATATGGTAGAAAACATTTTGATGCAAAAATAATTTCAACAACTCAATATTTTAACTTTATTCTAGACTGTTCTAAAACGTTTCTGGGGATTTTCATGAGCTCATTGCCACCAAAAACTTGGATATATTCCCATTACTGGACTCTAAAATTTTCTCGCAAGAAACTTGCATAATAATTATAAATTAAAGTTTCCTTTACAAATATCTTTAATGATTATTCAAGAAGAAACAACAGAACGACTAAACTAATGGTTTTTCGTATATTTAATAGTGTCTATTCAAGTTAATTGAAATATGAGTAAAAGCGTTGTCATTTTTTTTTTTTTTTGTTAGTAAAATACATGATAAATTAGTATGAATCGAATATTTTTAACTTATTACTTATGTATTCGCATTTTGATTTATACTGCAGAATATAACAATTTAATAAACTGAAAAACATGAAATAAATACTAAAAATTATTTTCGAAATGTATTATCTCAATATCGGTTTTAAGTTTTTTGTTCCATAAAGGAAAAAGTATTGTAACTTTTTTTTTAAAACATATCGAATAAAATTTGAGACTATTAGCATATAGCAAAAACCTAATTCGAAATCATAACCCTAATTACATGTTAATGTTAAGTAGGAATATTTGTCATTCCTAAGTTTTATTATGTGATTAGGGTTTTGGATATTTTCCAAAAACCTAGTTTATATAAATTTAATACTATAAAATTAAGACTAGAGAAGTTCTGATAATCTATTTTCTTGGAAAAGTTATTCGATTATACTAAAGTTCGTAATCAAATTACATATTGATGTTTGTAAATCGGCTTGAGATGGAGTCAAGAGAAATATATTTACATAATACTAATACACGATTGTGTATTCACAATTGAAATGCAAGACCGTCTGTATGCAGCTGCTGTATAGCACCAGTAAACCAAATTCCAAACCTTGTACTGTACATAGATTGGAGCAGTGACGTAGAACAACCGTATTTCAATTTTCAATCAATTTGATTGCGGACGTGCTAGAGTTTGCAATTAAAGTCGACGAACGTTGTCTCTTCTAATTGGGAAACTGAATTCTCCCCCACTCGCCTTGAAATTGACCATCAAATGGCAGGTGCCTTATATTACCCCGAACATTTATACTACACAATCTCTCTGTTCTACGATTTCACTTTAAATAAAAAGAGGATCTAAAGGGGACATTTTTGTTAGTTCATATATTTTATTGGAAACGTTTGTTATGAATATTAGTTAAAGTAAATAATATAAACCGTAACTAATGAACAGAATACAAATGAATTTAAAATAAATAAATAAATGCTACATATATACGCCAAAATAGACTACAATTTTTTTTATTATATAATTGGAGTCAATTTTTACTTACTTAAACATTTGTATTACACAAAAGACGATAAAACAATATTCAATATAGACACAAACACGACACAAAAAGACAATATTCAATAAAGATGAAACCGAATAGAAAAATTAATTAGGATATCATTAAATTACTAAGTTCACAGATTATATGTAATATAGTTATAAACTTCATCACCAGTTTATAGCCCCTTTGTGGCTGTATCACGGAAAGCCACGTGTATGAGTATGTTAGTATATTGATATATTTTATTTAATATATTTGGTATATTTGTTAATTGGAATCGAAATTAATCTTCTCGATAACTTTAAGGTTTATAGTTTACTATTATTGATAAAAAAATATTAATTCTAAGGTTAATGGGAAAAATAAAAAAGGGAATTATTAATTGTATTTTTTAATAATTACTAAATTTCAATTATTTTGATTTCATGAATACATTTTAGAAAGTAATGAAATAAAGTAGTCTTTTTTTACTTGAAAAGAAATATCCTCAATTTTATAACTCACTTACGTTGGATACAATTACTAACTTACAAAATATGAGAAATTATAACAATTTAAATAATTATAATAAAAAGGTTAACAATATTATTCCTTTATTCAAGTTAATCTTAACGTAGTCTATTATCTTCTGAAAATATTTTTAAGGTTGAAGTAGCCAGAACATGAAATTAATTATTATATCAATTAATTATACTGGTGAGGATTGAGGATTGAAGATTGAGGAGTGAGGATTAATTGTACTGGTGAATAATACTGGTGTGGAATTCAATGAGGCGTCATCGACTTCCAAGTTTCTGCACTAACCAGATTCAGGCAACCACGGTTGATGTTACACACTGGTTGGAATTTACAAGACTGTCCGGGATAGTCTTGTAGTGATACAGTATAATATGGCGTGGAGGACAATAGTTCTCGAGTTGTTCTCTGAATACATTGCAACGCTAGGTTCCAGGTTTATCGCTGGAAGGTACTGGAAAGCGAAAGACCCGTTGTGGGGTTCTCGGTTCATAAATAGCAAGGGAAAAAGGTGTGTTCAAAATCTACGTCTGGACTTAGTTTCGGAATTCCAACGAACATACTGGCCTACAAATCTTACGAAGATTCCGGATTACTTGACATTTTTTATCACTTCGAGTATATCATCTATATACACTCTAGTAGAAAAAGTTATGATTCAACGTCGGACCACTCGTCCGTTTTACTTACAATGAGCACGACGGTGCTGAGGAGAAACAGAAGTATACGGGACGAATAGATTTGGTATCTTCTCAGAATTGGATCGAAAGAAACTGACACATTTTCACTTGATACCCCTGAGGATATTGACATATTTTCTAAAGTCGGTCATGCAGGAAGGTGGATGGTAATCTACACCTGAAGATGTAAATTCGACCAGAGACAATACCTATCGGAGAGAAGTGACAAATCTAATTGGTTCAAAACGGCGTCTTAGATGAAATTGGCAGAGTTTCAGGGGGCCATAACACGGAATTATTCTTAATAGGGTTGCGCGGAGGCTGAGAATCTTGTTAAAGACTATCAGAGACGAAACATTCCAGATGAGTACATCGGAAACCGTTAATGGATAGAGATGGGTACACCTTATGAAAGGCTACGAAGAGACTAAAACGATTAAAAAAACGCTTCCTGCCCTACAGGGACGTGCTGGCTTATGTATGAGGAATGGAAAAAAAAGGGCGACCTATTTGCTTCGCAATTTGAATCACATTACAACCTCGTATTGATGAGGGTCCTAATGATGTAGATATTGAAAAATTCTTAGAGAGCCCAATGTCAGTTAGCTTTCTGATTAGACCGCTCTCAACAATGGAGTTATTGGAATTATGGAATTAATTAACTATAGAAGGCGAATGAAGAAAGCCCCGGGTTTTGACTTAGTGATGCGCAAAATGCTTGTCATGCTACTCCTTATTGAAATAGGATAGCCTGCACCGGAGGTTTCTTCTTACAAACAGTTAACATCTTACCGGTCATATCTAGATTGTTTAAAAAGCTGTTACTTAGCAGGCTTAGGCCAGTTTTGGAGAGTATGGAATGAATTCCAGACCAACAATTTGGATCCAGGCGCCCTTTTTACAAAAACGCTTTTAACAAAAACGCTTCCTGCCCTACAGGGACGTGCTGGCTTATAGATGAGGAGTGGAAAGTAAAGGGCGACCTATTTGCTTCCAATAGAGTCATCCAATCAGACAATCCAATAGTCGTCAAAGTCATCAGTTAATTTTTAGAGGTAAGGAAATTCTGCTCGGTGGCGTTCTTAGACATCCAACAGACCTTTAATAAGGTATGGTTTTTCTGATTTGCTCTATAACTTAAAATTAAAACTACTTCAACCTACTTCCTTGCTTTAGGGATTAGCTTGAGGAACTTCTCTCTCTCAGGTAAATCATAACTATCAGTTATCAAATTTCTTTGACGTTAGGTCGAGTGTTCCTCAGCCCTATATTAGGTACTGCGTCCGAAGGTTGAAACGTCTCCATTTGCTCGGCTTAGGGGCTACTGCATGACAGTTTTATTTATGATAACGCCAAATCTAGTTGTATTGTTTTTATTTTTTTTTTTGTTCTTTACTTTATTACTTTTTTTTTATTAAGGTGTTTTTGTGTACTATGAAGTGGCAGAAATAATTTTTAAGATTTAAGATTACTTATAATTAAGATTATGTATTGCTTATAATGGGATTTCCTTAGAACCCCTTATCATGTGCTTCTTGTCAAGCGACTTACTTATAGCTACATTAAGGACACTGACTTTAAATATACTGCTTGTTGAACTAAAAATATATAAATAAGAAAAAAAAATTTAATAATTTGGATTAGGTTCTGAAAATAACATATTTACAAACAGTACATACTCAATAAAAAAAGTACACAGATTGTAAATTATTTGATTTTAAGGTGTTAAATATTACAATCAGTGCACTTTTCTATAAAAAAAAAATAGTTTTAATGTGTTTTTTTTTTACGTTTGAATTGGCCCATACTTTTTTGATTAAACATTTCATTAGTTATTTCAATATAAAAACATTATGGTTGAAAAATAAATTATTTTAAAAATAAAAACAAAATTAAATTAAATGTTTCTCAGTATTGAATTTTCATTATTCCTTTAATAAAGGTGCACCTTGTGAGATTCATATAATTAAGTCAAAAGCACTGATAGCACTGTAAAAAAATTCAATCCTCTTTAATATCTAGCTAGGCGAGAAGGGTTAGATGAAATTCATTAATGCCAAAAGCAGCATCCCTTCCCCTCCCAAACCTTTATAATAGCCAACCTTTCTACAATCTTGGCAGTTAAAAATTTAATATCTTTACTTATTATTAAACTTGAATGCAAACCATAAATCTATTTTCTAATTATTAATGTTCGTTCCTTAATATATTTTTAGTTATTAATATTTTAAATTTAGATGTTAAAAAATGGTTTTATTTTTCAAATCATAAAAATATAATATTTATCTTTAAGTCAGATACTCTATTCCTATTTCATTTATTTTCATTTAAGTTAAACAAATTAACTCTGTGTATTTGTGTGTGAGGATTTCCATAGGTGGATTTGTTTTCGCGAACCCTCTACTTTTCATGTACGAAAAAAAAGATGAAATATTTTTCACTATTTTCTACACATACCCTTTACTTGTTGTCTTTAGTGCAAACAAAAACAAATAATTTTTATATTTGAATTATTTCCATAAGAAAAATATTATGCTTATTTTATAAACTATCTGCTATTGCGCTTATCAATATTTCTCTTATTTTATTTATTTATTTTTTTTTTCATTACCTATTGAACTGGATGTTGTTAGTAGACATCTTCCTATAACATCGCTAGATCAGAATACACTAGGTGAATTACAATTTTATTGAATGATATTTTGTGGGATTATTTATTCAAAGGATAGAAGAAAAATAATCAGATAACTGTTTGTTGTTGACATGTAACAAGACAGACACTTTCAAAAGAAGATAAATTACTTCTCCCTGATGTGCTTAAACCTTCACAAATACACCCTGCCATTTTACGTCCTTGAGTTTCCGTTTCTTCTATGTATATTTTATTGCACTAACGATCTGATCACTCTTATTAATCACTTTCATGTTTTTCACTGTATTTATATTTTTCAAATTAATAGTAATAAAGGAAATCGAAACATTGCATTTAAATAATTTTATACAATCCATATTATATCATCATAAATGAAATACATTGTTTTAGATATTTTATATGTTTACCGATATTTAAATGTTAGGACTGTAAAAGTAATTACATTATTAGTTCATTCAGTTTAATAAATAAATATTTTTCTCCCTGACTACTGATCCTTTTTGGAAAGAATTTCAATGATTTTCTTTGTGTTTGCTTCAGTAATATCCATAGACCGCTCTCGCATTCAGAAAGTGAAAACAGAAGAAGACCCAATTCTCATATAAGATTCGGTAGACAAAATTATCTAGTATGAATTCGTTCAAATTTGACACTGTTTCTTTTGTAAAAGTATGTCATACAGTCAGTTTCAGGCAGTGATCAATCAAATTGCATTCATTCATATTCATATTTATTATTTAAGAAAGGAGAATAATTTAAATATGGTATCTACACAAAAACACAAATATGCCTGATTTGTTCTAATTATTCAAATTTGAAAACAAAAATGTTATGTAAAGCAACCTTGCATAAATTTACTGGTATGCTCGTAAGCGTGGGTTATGAAAACCTTCCGATATGTATGTCTTTCTCTCATAAAAAAAAAAAACAACAAAATATATTTTTTAAAAATGAATACGTATGTACAATTTTCATTGCTATAAGTTACGGAATTTTTTTTCACCCTTACGTTTAGCAATGTTTTTCACAAGGAAATACAACTAGAATAGATTCACTTATTTAAAATCATTTTATATAAGAAAATATTATTTAAATAAGGCTTCAATGAAATGAGTTTTTTTTAAGTTTTATTCAGAAAACAGGATATTTATCTTTAATATAAGAAACAGGTGTCTACACTTTTATCTAGTAAAAACATTTATTCAAAAATACATTAAAAAATTAATTATTATATCTGGTAGTTTTAACAAGTTACGGTATTAATTTATTATCAAAACACTAACTTTAATTGGTGTAATTAAAATGTAAATGTAATTAAAACGTAAAAGATGTTTAAAACTGATTTAATTAAGAAAAATCCTTTTTATAAATGAGTTAAAAACTATATGGATGAGACTGCTTCTTTAATAAAGAATAAAGAATCATTTAGAAAAACCTTAATTGGATTATAAGTTTCCCTAATATCATAGCAATTTTTGCCAAAAAATATATTTTTATATGATATAATTCAAGAATCCATAAGCCTTGCATCAATACGAGAGGTTATATCCGATTGTTCTCCACCGAACGAACGTTCGGTCATTGATACACCATACTGTATCAATATGGTATCATTGATACTGGAATCACTAAAACAAAGTTACCAAATTATTACATTTGTTATGAAGATTTGTTATACAGAAGAAAACTTCATAAAAACAAAATAAGTAATACGTTAGAAATTTTGTTTTTTCATAAACCATCAACATTTTTATAAAATGAAACACCAATTAGATGATTTTTTCATCTAAAAAATGAAAATTAAAAAAACATCGTCATCCTTTTCTTCATTTGGCTTTTCTACTTTCTACTTTTTTGGCTTTCACTCAATGAAATTTTTAACATAATAATTTAAAACATGAAGAGAAATGAATAGCAATTTTAGATTAAATGTGGCAAATATGTTTCATTCATTATGAAGTCATTTGAAAGCTGCCTGCACTTTTCACAGTTGACTTAATCTTTATGAGTTTAAAACCAAAGTGGCAAAGAATGCCTCTAAATAAATTCATAACTAACTCGGGTGTGCGTGTGTTGTGCGCGCGCGCGCGCGTGTGTTTGCCTCCCCCCCCCCTCTCTCTCTCTCTCTCTCTCTCTTTTTGCATGTATGTGTGTGTGTGAATAAAATGCTTATAAAAAGAGTTTCTGACAGAATACATTATCCATATTTAACATGAAAAAACATCATATGGCGACTTATATGAGTCTTATTAACCTAACAAAAGTAACATTATTAATGTAAAAAAAAAGTTGTAATTACTTTTAAATACCATTCTTTATAAGTTAAAATTTTTAAACTAATGATCGAAATGTAATGTTTTTTTTAACAGTCCGTCTTGACAAATGAAAGACTAAAAGAAATGTTTACAGTCTACAAATACATATGATAATGTGTACATAAAGAAAAGTATATTTTAGTACTGGGTTCTCGGATCGGAATTCATATATTATTTAATTTAAAAAGACGATAATTCACCGATGTTACCTTTCCTTATCATATACCTTTGTTTTAAATTTAATGTGAAGAATATTTGAATAATTTTCATATTTTTGCGATAACAGGCTCAAATATAAGGCTTTCTAATTCCCGTAATATCTATCAATTTAAAAGTAACAAACAGGTGCAATTAACTGTAACTGCAGTTTAAATTATATCTACAAGCTACAACTTCTATCACTTAAAATAGCATTACTATCAAGTACATGTATTTTTTTAAGAAAACATTACACTTTAATTTTTATAAAACTAACAATAATTAGATTCATATATCTATATTTTATTTGTATAAAAGTGCTTTACATAAGCTTTTGTATTCGTTTACGGATAGTTAGCTTACTTAACTCATTCGTCTGGTTTAAAGTGCTAGACCAAACATTTGCTGAAAATATCGTCGGCACAGCACGGCAGTTAGAGTGGCTGGAGTACAACTCCAAACTCAGTAGTTCAGTTTATTGCTTCTCAAATGTTCTGTGACGAAGCCAGAAGAGTATTTCGTTAAGCACTCAATAGAGCAGGTTATGTCTTTACCCTTCCACATCGCACTTTATATTTCCCATTTCTCCTTCACTCCATCATTTTCTTTCTCTAAATTTCGTCACACTGTCTCTTCTTATCTCCATTCAATTTCTTTTCGTTTACGAACGATGAACTAATTTACTTTTTTTGTAATGTACATACCCGAATTATAAAAATTTATTTATATTTTTTAACTCCCAAACCAACATCCTCATAAAAATAAAACACAATCATCTACTATCAACAACCGGTAGCCTAGTAAATTTTCGAATTTTTTATTACTATTATTGTCTTTTTATTTGCAGCAACAGCAGCAGCTTATTCTCCTTGATTGGCTACAAAAAAATGTTTTTTTTTTATATTCAGCTGTATTCTTTTTATTTTGTTTTAATGGGAAAAAAATAATCATAATAATTCATTATTAATGATCTGCTTAAATATAATATTTATACAAGTATATTCCTAAATTTTTCTTGCAAAATGAAAAAAAATTTCCTAGTAGAATTACATTTCAGAAAGAATTATATCCTAAGTATAATTATACCCTAATTGCTTATTTATTCCATTCGAAAATATATATTTTTTTTATCCTAAAAAATCCTAAATTTTTTTAAGAAGCATGGTGAACATTATCATTCACCATGCTTCCTCAATTTAAGGAAGCTGAACCTATATCATATTAATATTATCCCCGGACAAGTTTCTGGCTAATCAACCAATAGGAACTCATCGAATAGTCTACCTAACCGATTTCTAACTGCTGCGCAGTCTAGGCCGATTTCTCTTCTGACCGCTAATTAGAAAAGAAACAATTTCAATATAAACTTTTAAATATTTACTATATTCAAATACTATTAAAAAATGTAGCCGTAATAATGAAAATAGTTGTAGACAGACCATTTAACTTACATGTTGTATTAGTTTTTATTTTAGTTAATATCATCGCAATTTTTGTTCATATTTTTTTTTAATACTTAAATAATCCCGTTTATTCAAATTATAAATTAACTTGTTATTTAATTCTCATTGTGAACAAAAAGACATTTTATACTTATGATAAATGGATGCAACACCTCTCATTTTACAGTAAAAAAACAAAATTCTTTAAAAGTATTTAATAGCTACTAAAATGTATTCACAATGGTTAGTAAAATAAACTTTTGTTGAAGACTGAATAATCATAATAAATTTAACAAAAAAAAAAGAAAAGTTTTTCAAAAGAACCGTATTTTTAAGATTAAAAGTAATTCGTGAAAAAGATATAAGTATGATCTAACACAAGCTGCAAAATATGTCGTATAGATTCTTTTGAATGAAAAAACTTTTCTCTACGAAATTAAATATATATTTTTTTAAACTTTCAAAAATATTTAATCCTATTACTTGCCGGCATCGCCACGGAGGCCGGCGAGTGGTAGCGTCTCGGCCTTTCGTCTGGAGGTCCCGGGTTTAAATCCCGGTCAGGCATGGCATTTTCACACACGCTAAAAATCATTCATCTCATTCTCTGAAGATGTACCTAACGGTGGTTCCCGGTGGTTAACAAAAATCCTATTATTCAAATCTATCCGCAATTTTTAAGAAGGTGAGTTATGCACTCTTTAAATGTTTAAAACGTAATTAATTCTGAAAGCATGGCTGATAAAAATGGCATTTAAATTATCTAAAATTACTCCTAATACACGTTTATACCATGCGTTAAATATTCAAAAATTTCTCCAAAACAAAATTTAAAATTTTACAAAAATTAAATTTAACATAACTATTTTATTCTAAAAGTATCAAGGCATATGTTTTACAAGTGTTCATTTAGCGTACTCTTATTTATATATATATATAATTTGGTTGGTTTACTTTGGTGGTTGACCACCAAAACCACACGACTCAGGAATGGTCACCCTAGTCTGTAATGAAGTCATCATTAATGTCTGTAATGAAGTCATTTACTTGTCATAGATAATATCTTCATTTCATTGGGTAGTGAGGGGCTGCTTATTGTTTACTGTTAAACAGAATGTAACGCACACATTAGGAAAATAATATTAATAAAATAATATATCTAAAAGCTTCATTGTTGGAGTCAGCTCTTAGAATTACCATTTTATGAATAGAATTATTTCAAAGGAATAGATATAATTCATTTTTAATTAGGTTTATAGATGCAGTCTTTTACTGAACTGTGTTGTTTTGTTTGAGTTTTAATCTGTTTCATAATTTTTATTACTTATTTTTTTAAATATTTAATGCTTTAATTTTTACAATATTGTAAATTTTATTTCGTTTGATGCCTTCATAAAATCTTCTACATTTTGGTATATATTTATATATACATATATATATATATATATTTTTTAATAAACTTCAAAATTCTTACATTTTTATTCAGTTTCTGTATACTTTATTCATACTAAATTTTTCATAATTAAATTCTGTAAAAGTTTTATTTAAAATGTCTTTGTGTTTCTTATCTATTTAACAAATTATTTTAAGCATATATAAAATTGTGCGTTTTTTACCCCTTTTTTTTGCCTCTTACCACTAATTTCCCAAAAACATAGTTAAAGGAACACAGTTAAAAATTCAGGGATTTCAATTTTTCTGGTCAGATTTCATGCAAAACCAATAAATGAATTCCTTAATTTTACCGAAGATGATGACATCAGGATGAAAATTTTCGCCAGAATTTTCTTTATTTTCACGAATAAAACATGTCCTGAAAATTTGTTTCATTTCTCATAAATTACTGTGTGTGTGTATGTGTGAGTGTGCGCGCGCCTGTGTAGAGTGTTACTGGAACATATTTTATCTTATTTTTATAAGAAATCACTAATATTTCCCCTTAATTAACTTCCTGAAAATTTCAGTACGACTTCATATCACCGAGGAAGCTGAACCAAGTGAAATCTTTCACTGGCTATAATTCACAAACGAAGCACTTTAGTACATATGTTTATATGAGCTTTTTCAATTATATTCACGAGTAAAGTAGGTTTTGAAGTTTTGGGTGATTTTTCTTATGCATCCGTATATTCGTAATATATATAGTGTGTATATAACTTATAGATTCACATTCGATGTAATTTGTACATTATATCTGTCAATGTAATAGGAAATTTATCATTTGTTTGTCACAGCCGATTTCCTGGCTTTAATATACAATAAAGGTGATTGTTAAAATCTTAATAAAACAACAGTGTGTTAAAAGTTTAAAATAAAAAAAAAACAAATAAAAAATTATTATTAAATTATTGTATAGTCTCTTAAAATCGACCTTCAGACGTCAAGACTGTTTTGATTTGTTTTATTGTTCACTAAATGTTCCTTTAATCTTAGGCAAGCACCTTAAATCAATAATTATTTTCGTCGAAATCTACTTTTATTTATTCCACTAGATATGTAATGATAAAAATTTCCAATCACAAAATTTTACAATCTAATGCAATTCTATCGATATATGACATTACTCGAGTTCGAAAACACGCAACAAATGTTAAAAAAACTTTGACGCAGTAAGTTTATCAGAAGGAAAATATCCGGTTTCAGAAAACCTTGAAAACATACCAAAAAATCAAGCTTTTTTGTCTCTTAACTCCTTTTCCTGTAAACCGATTTGCTTGAAAATCAATAAAATTCTGTTTCTACTAGGTTACACCAAAACTGGTTAAAAATTGCAGTAGGAAAAAAATTTTTTAAATGAACCCAAAACTCCATACCTTTTTCTTTTATTCAGGTTCCTGTGACTGATTCACTAGGAAATCAATAGGGCTCTGTTCCCAATAGGTTTACATCATCATATTAGGTTTATAAAAATTGGTAAAGATTTGGGTAGAGCGGACGCAAATATTTTTTACATATGTACATACACGTTTCATGTACATATGTGCATGAAACGTGATCGGGTGCAGTACCAATTTCCAATTTCTTTAAAAATCCGCTAAAAACATTTGTTAATATGCATCTTTTGCAAACAATGAGCAATCATTGTACTACGCAATTAAATTATTTACTGTTTTAAATAAAGAAAAATTACTTTTGAAAGATATTTTATATAAAAGAAAAACAATAAACTGGAACTTATATCATAGCATATCAACTTTATGTACTTCGGAATGCTAAACATAGATTTAAAAAGAAAAATATATCGATGTATCGTCTCTTCTATCAGTAAAATATTCATAATTTTATATTTAATGAAATATTATGTAAATATATACTCGTCATACAATGACACACACGTTTTGAATTAATCAAGCATTTAATTACTGCTTGGGACTAGTAGACATTGTATAATTCAAAGTAATAATATTTTCCTGTAATATTATTTTCAAAGTAATAAAATTTTATGGGAAAAATTTAAATAAATTTTAGCTGTAAAATTTTTTAGCTACCGATAGGAACCGTAATATCTAGCAATTTTATTCCTATTTGTATGTTTATATTTTAAAAGAGATATGAATCTTGCCTTTCCTTGACTGACACTTCAATTTTTAGGCAAGTATTATAGCCATCAGACACGAGCGTCAACAACAAAGTCACAAAATCTGTCCACAATCAGCCATGCCCCAAAATCACATGGAAGATTCACTGGATATTCTAGTTTCGGCATTTCCATCCACAAAAAAGAGAGGTATGAGGAAGAAAAGTTCAAAATTGTTGAAAATGTTAGGTGGTGGAAACGTACGACGTAATCTCCCAAAAAGCCTCAGTTATACAAAAAATCCTCAATTGGATTTATCTTTTTCTTCAATTGGATTTACAGATGAAGAGAATTCAAATAGCTTAAATATTGGAATCGTGGATGACAATGATTCGGATTCATCATTAATTATCGAAATAGCACTGCTTTCTCTCATACGAAATACGAAAATAAGTAACATTCTGGCATTCCAAAATTTTATTTTAATAATATTGATATATTTAATAATTGAAACAAGGTACTAATAAGTTAATATAACATATTGGAATAAGCAACCTAAGATACAGAAGAGAATTATTAGTCATGAATAACAAAAATCAAGTAAAGGATTTCCAAAAAAAGATAAAAATAAGATTTCTATGAAGAAGAATAAAATAAGACGTAAAAAAGGAGCCTAGAGCTCGAACTATTTAATATAGATTTAAAAATTCAACTGACGATAATCCTATAGATTTTTTTTTTTCAGTTTTATCCCTAGAAAACCATGTGCAATGTTAGAAAAACTGAAAAAAAGAATAAATTATTCACTCAAGTATAAAAAATGTTTTAAGCGAAAAGCAGAAACAGATTTCAATCACAATTTAATATGATGAACATACTTTAAGGATGAAGGCATTATGAAAATAAACAGGGAAAAAAGGCAGAATATTGAATAATAAACCACGCGAAAAAGAATTGCTAAGAGCAGTTAATGGCTAAATTTGAAAAATCAAACAAAAATGTTAATAAATTAAAATTATAACATCAATAATTTTTGTCTAATAGTACTGGAACTATTGAAAATAAATGTAATTTAAAAAAAATATATATTAAAAAAGGAAATAATTAAGAAAGAGGTGAGAAAGATTCTAGATTAAATGGAAAAATCCCTCCTTAAGGTAAAGGCTCCATGGAAATGGCGGAAGAATTGATGTTTCGCGCAGTAAGTATGAAAACGTAAGGATGATTAAGGACGAATCAATTAAGAAAAATATATAATTAAAATTTATAAATAAAAGTACTGAGTAAAACAGATTGAAGTAACTAAAATTAAAAAAAAAAATAAAGAGAACAATTTTAAGATACAGTGAAACAAAGACGTTACTTATTCCCATTCATTTTAATTTTTAGAGAGAAAATCAATAACAAAATATAAGACAATAATTAATTCTGTATTAATCTATTCTCCAACTATCTGCGTCACGGAGTTGTAGAATCTCGGCATTTCGTCCGAAGGTTCCTGGTTCAAATCTCGGTAAGGCATGGCATTTTTCATACCCTACAAAATTCCATCTGCCATGCACAAGCTTTACGCTTATGTGACTATATAAGCTAAAAATAGAAATAAAATAAAAATTTAACTTGTAATGTAATTCTTCCAGAAATCTTTTCTTTAAATAAAGTGTTAGGGTAATACAATATCAAATCCTAGTAAAGGCAGTTTACTTTAATACGGATTTGAATATTAGATCGTGGATACCGGTGTTCTTTGGTGGTTGGATTTCAATTAACAAAAAATATCAAGAATGATCTACGTGTAACTGTACAAAACTACACTTAATTTATAGACTTAGTTTATACACTTAATTTACATCTTAGTAACATCTTTGCTTGGTGCCAAAAGTTGAAAATTGAAATCAAAAAAGATAGGTGTACACTTAAAATCTTTACATGATACAAAAGTCAATAATAATTACAGGATGTCCCATATAAAACGCAACCCAACCTTATATTGGGTATTGAAATAATAAAAAGGCATGTGTAAATGTAATTTTTATTATTGCCATCCATTACCTTACATTTAGAGTAAAT